>APFE031493630.1:0-27548 GCA_000404065.3 Pinus taeda | reverse complement strand
CTCCCACGACTGATTCAAACTTCAAAGAATCAGCAGAGCTGAAGCTGATTGAAGTTACGAAGTGATCCCACGATTCAGGTAGAGAACACAGCAAGGTTATGGCTTTATCTTCTTCCTGTATTTTGACTTCCATATCTGTTAATTGACATATTAGTGCATTAAAAACATTCAAATGTTCTGCAACGTTTGAACCTTCTTTCATTCGAAGGCTGTATAACTGTCTTTTCAAATAAATTCTGCTGGTCAATGATTTTGTCATATAGAGATTTTCAAGTTTCTCCCACAATCCTGACGCCGTAGTCTCTTCAACAATGTTGAAGAGAACTTCATCCGCTAGACATAGCCGAATGGTACTGAGAGCTCGGGCATCCAAGTCCTCCCAGTCTGAAGTAGTCATGGTTGCAGGTTTTTTAGTCGCCCCATCCAATGCCTTGTGCAACCCTTGTTGCACAAGCAGATCCTTAACTTTCAGTTTCCAAAGAGCAAAATTTCTCTTTCCGGTGAATTTCTCCACCTCGAATTTCGCATTTGACATCTTGGCCATTTTTCCTTTCCTGGGGTTTCCGACTTTCTAGGGTTTTATATTCCTTTAAAAGAAAAAAAA
This sequence comes from Pinus taeda, assembly GCA_000404065.3. NCBI lineage: Eukaryota > Viridiplantae > Streptophyta > Pinopsida > Pinales > Pinaceae > Pinus > Pinus taeda. Next base: position 26,944 of record APFE031493630.1, on the reverse strand, counting down.
ACTCCTTATTTCTCCAAATTGAAAAAACCCTGAATTTTTTTTTCCTTTCCTTAAAAATAAATATGTCTTCTTTTTCCTTTATTCTGAATTAAAAGAACTTCACTTTCACAGCGTTCTAAAAAAAAATTTCTGAGATAAACAAAAACTGTTCTGACTGCTTTCTGGGAAAAATAAAACTGTTCTGAGACAAAAAATTTCTTAAAAATACCCGGATTTTTCTGAACAAGTTCTGGCAGCCACACTGGAAAAAACAGAGGTTTTTCCTCCTCCGAACAGGTTCTGGGAGGATCTTCCTCTCCTTCCACGCAGGTCTGGCAGCTCTGCTCCCTCTCTGCTCTAGCGCACAGACAGTTTCTCCAACCAATGGGCAGTCAACAGTTCTTCACGCCAGACAATTTCTCCAACCAACGGGCAGACTCTTCACGCCTTCATTCAACGCGCACAGCACTCACACGGACCCCGCACAGTCACGCAGCTCGGTTTAAACGCTCAAGCTCCAGTCTTCTTCACGCCTTCCTTCAACGTGCACAACACTCACATGCTCTTTTTGCATAGCATCACGCCCAACAAAAAAAAAAAAAAAATGACAGGCTCTCCACAGAAACGGCAGACTCTTCACGATCGTTCACCTCAGACTATTCACGCAGCCAGCAGAGGTTCTCACGTTTTCTTTTCAGAGAAAACAGAGTATACCACAGCATCCGTCTTTCGCCTTTCACACAGCACTTCAACAGGCCTTCACCTTCAACGCACAGCAGGGTCTGCTTCAGCGACTCCAGCACAGCCTCACCGCCTAACGCACGCACAGAGTTCAACGCATAGCTTCCTGCCTTCAACGCAGGTCCGCACAGCCTCACTGGCTCTGATACCACTTGTTGATTCAGACAGATGAAAGAATGAAAGAAAGAAGACAATAACGCTTAGACAAGATATATAAATGAAACTGAATTGAACTGATTGAATGAATCACCGCTGTTGTGTATTACATTGTTATATATTAAACCTATCTATCGTTACATAACCGTAACCGAACCGCCTAACTATTCTGCCTAACTACAATACAGTTAAAAAGAAAACCTAAATATATAGTTGAAGAAAAACTAACTAAATTTGTTGTCAAAACTAACAAGGTGATGGAAAGAGCATATCTATTGTGTTCTAAATTTGGGTCAGGAAGTATCTCACGGGTTTCAAAGAAACAAGCCATTGCGTCATTTTCCACAAAAGAAGTGGAGCATATGACAGCAAACATAACAGCTTGTCAAGCCATATAATTAAGAAAGATAATATAAGATTTTATGAGCAACAAAAGGGAAGAATAATATTTTGTAATAATCAAGTGTTTCATAGATGCAGCAAACACAGCCATCAGATACCATTTCACAAGAGAATTCATTGGAAAAGGAGAAATAGATTTGGAATTTTGCAAGTTAGAGGAGCAAGTTGCAAAGAAGTCCACAAAAGCAAATTCGAAGGAGAATTTTGAACAGCGAAGAAATGATCTGAGACTGATCGATTTCAACAAACACTTGAATGACAACACAACTATCACTTCAGTCTTGAGCTTCTTCACAACAGCATCTCAGAGGATTATTATTATAGATGACTTGTACATGCCTACACAACAACTGGGTTGCAGCTTCTCTTGCCTTTCACTCATATACCATGAATATGCTATTTTGATATATAGTTTATAAGCTTACAATGCTGCTTCATCTTTATATGCAGAAGAGAAGTAGAAGGTATGAGTAGAAAAGAAGATGAATAGAATGTGCAACAACATTGAATGCAATAGAAATCAATTTGTAATATAAATCTAGGTTATTTATGGAGACAATCGTTTCAAAATACTCTGTTTTAATCAAGGTTGCAGGGAGCACCCCACGAACCCGCTCCCAATTCGCGAGATGTGCACAGGAGCGATCTCTGGAGCATGCACTCTTTAAAAAAAATGTTCCCTCGTTTTTTGGGAGTTTTAGGGAGAGATTAGGGGAGCTCTTTAGTTTTTTCTGCAAAATTTTTCACTAACATCCCAAATGTAATTTTTTTCCCAAACAAAGAAATAATTCATAGCCTTGGTATTGATATGCTATTCATAGTAATATTAAATTCTTAAAGTAAAAGGAGGAAAATGAAAGTTTCATAATTTTATTTAAATTTTTAACATTATTATGAAATGACGCATGATGTTTGAGAGTGGTTTGTGGTAACATGATTAGTTTTGATAATTTAAATTTGGTGATATAATAGGTTTTAGTAGTTTAGAAATAATAAATAGGTCTACAAAGTAAATGCACCCTCAAAATGTAAATTTAAATTTCATTGGTTGATTTAGTTAATCATGCATTTAAACATGATTAAATGATGTAATAAAGTAAATTCAAACATGGTTTACAAGCAACCGAGACCTAATTTTCAAAATATAAAAGAGGTTTTTGTTGATAACATTCTCATGTACAAAAAATTCTCCTAGTTTTCAAACAGCTGTTATGATTTGGGAGATCCTAATGATTCTTTAAAGACTATTTTCCAGAAATTTCTTGTCACCTTTTTCCATAGCATATTTTGGATAATTAGAAATGAATTGTGGCAAACTGGAGGAGGTTTCTATTCCTCATATCTTAATCTACAAAAACTTCTCTCAGTTTTGTAACAGAGGTTATGGTTTGGGAAATTCACATGAATCTTTGCAGGCATGTTTTCCCGAATTTCCCTGTTTTTAGTCAGTGTTTTCAAATATGGTTTCCACACAGGTGGAAATGTATTTTCAAAAACTGAAAGAAATGTTTGTTGGCAACATCATCATTTACAAAAACCTCTCTCAGTTTTCTAACAACTGTTATTGTTTGGGAGAAACAATGGAAATGTATTATGAAAAACTGAAAGAAATATTTGTTGGCAACATCATCATTTACAAAAACCTCTCTCAGTTTTCTAACAACTGTTATGGTTTGGGAGAAACAAAGGTATTACAAGACCCTATTTTTCAAAATTTCGGGAAGAAAAAGCTCAAAGACGGTTAGTGACTTGGAGGCCACCTCATCAAATATGAGTTTCAATCAAATACGAATTGCTCTTCTTTATCAACATAAATCTTAGGATAGTACCAAAACTCTTCAAATGGTTTTAGTTACCTTTATTTGTGTTCTATTTTTGTAATATAGTTTTTAGATATTTGTATAAGCTCTTGATATTTTTACCAAGATATTTTGTAAATAAATTGTATAAATACTTCATCAGTTGAAATAATATGTGTGAGATTTTGATACCAGGGCTCTTCACTTTGTAACAGCTTCTATTATAGTATTTCTAATGAAAGCCTTCCGGCTCCAGTTTGACATAATTTTGTGTTTTCTAGTATGTCTTTCTAGTGTTTCATATCTTATGTCTACACATTTTCAAAGCATTTATATGAAGGTGTGGGTAAGTGTAGATTAAGTCTTAATCTCTCTTAAATCCCTTGTAAAATCATAGCTATTAAAAGATATTATCTTATTGGACTATCTGTTTGGAATAGCTCCTCTTAAAATTGGTTTCAATTTGGCCTTCAGTTGGGCTATAGAAATCTTCTACACGCATCCAAATTTCCCTAATTGTTAAGAAGTTTGCCTAATTGCTTAATTATTAGGAATCTCCTTACATTCTTCTATCATAATCCTTGAAAAGCTAAGTCATTCTATCAGGTTGGAAGCTGACACGTTTTGAAGGGACTCTATGAGAGAGGCCTTAAATCATAGATAGGGATTGTCATTGATCGCCAACCACCCCCAATTAAAACCAGAAATTTGGCCATTGTGCTTCAAAGGTTGTTGTTCAGTTACACATGAACAACATTAAACAAAGTTTTGTAGCACTTGAGGGAGCCCCCTCTGGTTCAAGGGCCAACTTGAACCTAAAGGCGGGTTGAGTTGGTTTCGTGGCATAGTTTTCGCAGCCAAGGACTGCCTACGAGAAATAGGTACAACAGTTTCAACTTCATTGGATTTCATATGGAGAAAGTAGAATTTTAGATTTCATTCAAAATCGAGCAGACTTATCAGTTTTTCAGGATTTCAAAATTAGGGGAATTGCAATGTTTCCATTAGTCATGTATTAGAGTATGGAACTCATATTTAATCAAGAGAACCAATCCCTCTATGTACCTTTATGTTAGTGACATTGGTTGTCGAACTCCTCTATCATGACCCTACTAAAAATGTACCCATCACTCAAACAAAATCTTGACTTGGCATGCTATGTTTTTTCTATCTTATGTTAATGCTTAGAGGGTGATATTAATGACAATGGTCATTTTCCAACAATGCTTAGAGGGCAATATTAATGACAAAGATCCTTTTCCAATAAGACTAAAAATTTAGACATTTAGAAATAGATCATTTATTCACTGTCTTGTCTAGTTTCTAGTAGTTTTTATAAATTTTGAATCTTTCATATTTATTATGATATTTTTTGTAAACAATATATGACAATTTAAGTTCGAAGTTTGAAGTTGGCAGTTATAACTCATTGGTAATGAATTATGAATATGACGCTTCGTGAAAGTTGAAATTTGTTTCATTTTATTTCATTTTATAACATTTCATTTCATGTTAGATGTATTTTATTATAATGGTTACACTTAGCTTACAAGTACAACTTTGGTGATTAATGATGATAAATGTTAAATATTGAATTTTGAAAGCTTGAAACTTTAAGATTGATGAATCATGTGATTCAATATGTTGTATGTTACTATGTTACTAACTTGTGGACGTGGTTGATAAAGATAATAACTTCTAGATGATTGTTGTTATATGGTTCAATCTATGTTTTTTATGCTTTTTATATCTAATTCATCATTCTACATACTTTTGTTGACATATATGCATCAAAATATAAAAAGTATAAATATATTTATATATATATATATTATATATATAATTGCTCCTGAATCACTCCCAAACCAAGAGCTTCTGAAAATGTCACTCCCACTCCCACAACCACTCCCGCTCCCCATTTTTGCTCCCACTCCCAAATAACCTTGGTTTTAACACTTTGTTAAGCTATGCTATGGGTCACATACGCCTATAATCAACAAAGGACACATAATAAGAGGGAACACTTTCGATAGATATATGATCATCTATAGTTAGCTCTTCTAGCTTTGCAAATGCGTGAGGTTCTCTAAACACGTCTGGAAACTGAGGTAACTTGTTATTCTAGTGAATACTTTTTTGTCTTTTTAAGGCTAATTAAAATTAATTTGACTCAAGTAAAACGTTGATTAAAATGCTTTTATGATTCTGTACCTCATGCAATACAAGTAAAATAGTCCGCCCACTCAACTTCCCAATCCGCCCACTCAATTTTTGGGAAGTTGAGGTGGGCGGACTATTTTACTTGTATTGCATGAGGTACAGGAATCATAAAAGCATTTTAATCAACGTTTTACTTGAGTCAAATTAATTTTAAATATTTTAAGGAGTTGAGTAAGTGTTATTATAAGTGATTGTATAATTTATAATTATAATTTTGGTGGAATTTGATGATGAATTTAATACTCTAAAAAATTTTAGGATGTTTAGATAGTGGAGACTTCACAACTTAAACTTGTGATCCCAACAAAAAAATTTCAGATTTTTAGCAAATTAGACCGACTAACCGGAAAACCCTCCAAAACTTATATCACGTCAACGTATATAAAAAATAGTGAAAAGTTGCGGTTGAGGGACATAAAAGTTACATAGTGGGAATTTGCATATCAAAAAAATTGGTTGTGATTGCTCAGCTACAACTTAGCTCTTTGAAAGCATGAGAACAAGAATTTTCTAATATTGAAAAGACCAAAATTCATAGTACTAGATGGTCATGCTAGGATAGAGAGGCCTTGATAGACAAAAAGGACTATAAATTAAACTACTTTATGAAGCATTGTTAACAAAAATGCATGCAAATTGAGACCTCCTACTTGAATTCTGGAGGTAAAGAAGATGACGAGGTCTAGGGAGGAACAAATAGGCCCCCCAGAGGATGTGGCAAGCTTGAAGTTGTTGAAGGTTAAGAGTAAGAAAGGATTGCAATGGGAACAAGTTAGATTGGAGAGGATTTCTCGAGACTGACGACGATTGCAACAAGAAGGAGAACTACATTTTCGACGTTAACTAGTTTGAGCACAACCACCTCCAATAAGTCTATTGTCCTTTTCAGAGGGAGGTGAGATGACAACTAGATTTCTCCATTAAGACCACCCACCCCACATATTGTGTCTAGAGTCTCAAATGTAAAACTCCATTAAAAATGAGTTTCCATTTAGAGATTTTTGCATGAGACCTTTTTTGTTTTTGCATATGAGGGACGAGGATCAAAAAATCTACAAAAGCAATCAAATGACAAAGGTGAAGAGAATACAAAATAATAATACCTTAATAAAGGGTAAAGGATTATTAGATATGACCGTTAATTAAACTTGTTTTCTAAAATTCCTTCGAAATGTAAAGCGTCGAAAGCTACCCAACACATAACTTATCTAAGATATGGAATCATTTTATGAATGTATTTGGAAAGTTCAAATAATTTTAACTCTCCACTATTTTATAAAATAATTTCTGTACTAGGTGTGAAGTTTGGAATCGCTTTATTAGTGCGTTTTTGAAAAGTTGGAATATTTTAAGCCCCAACCAAGGCAAATTACGTTATGAAATATTTTTTGAAGGAACTTTAGTGGATGTTAATAAAATTGAGTGGGTGGATGACTTTACTTGCGAGGTATGAAATTACTTTGCTAGTGTGTTTTCTAGAAGTCAAAATAATTTTAACCCTCCAACAAAGACAAGGTAGGTTAACAAATAAATTTTTTAAAAGGAAGTTTAGTTATGGAATCACTTTGTTAAAATGGTTAATTTTAACCGTCCAACCAAGGTAAGACATGTGGTGAGTGGATGACTTGATTTGCAGTGTATAATGTATGGAATTAATTTATTGATTGTTTTTTAATGTGAAAATAATTTTAATTTTCTAACCAAGATAGTTATTTTATAAAACAAGGATACATTGTGTTAGGCATACAGGTCAATTTGGTTTTTTAAGTATATAAAAATAACCGCCATCTAAGCACTCGTAAAGGTGTTTATCTTTCTCTCGAATGAGTAGCTTTATTTGTTTACCCAAAACCCAGAACGAATTCAAAACAATTTTGATATAATAAAACAAAAAGTTATGAAAGTCATAATATTGTGGTGGTTTCTATTGTAGTTGGAGTGTCTATTGTATCCAGAATTACTAATGGGTTTGAAACTGGGTTTGCTCGAACAAGAACAACATGCTACGCCAAGATAGTGTGTTTTTTGTTACTACTTTGGATGTTGGAACTTGCTCAACCAAAGAGTTAGAGAGGGCCTAATGTATCAAAATGAGCTCTAGAACTAGTACCCTGTGGAAGAAGGTTGTAGAAATATTTTAGTATTGATTGAACTTCCATTTATAAACCTGAGAATATCTTTAAGAAAATGTTTTATAATCATAAAAGGGAGAAAGTTGTATATGTTTAACAAAGAGAAATGGATGAAATAAACACAAAACCCATAAAAAAAAAATAGAAAAGATATGGTTGAATAGTTAGTTTGTTAAGAGTCGTCGAGGCTCTGTCATTCAACGTGGCAAATATGAGGACCCACTTGCATGAATTACAAGTGCCTCTTAAATAATCACCTAGATAGTTCCACAACGAAGTCTCCAAGCAACCCACGTTCCTTTTAGACTCATCTCACCTATAAAAAAAAATTTAGAGCTTGCTTGGTCTCACAAATTCATCAAAGATTGTTTCCTATGGTGCTTTGTCTTACAGGCTAGTCCATGAAGAAATAAACATATTTAGGATTTTTAGATTATTTCAAAGTTTCAGATACATTAAGCAAAAGAATAAGGACAAAAAAACCATGTAAAAGTCCACATGGTGTTTGTTGGAATTGTTTTCAATTCAATCAAGTTTGTTTGACTATGATTTGGTTCTTTCCCAATGTTTTAATAATTACTACAAGTTTTATGTCGTTGTGTGCAGACACTCTACTCTAGTTTACTATGGAAGGTAGTAGCATCTACTAATTCGATGTTTGAAGTGGGTGATATTGTTTTAAGTTTCTATCAATCCTCTGAGTACCCTACTGTTCTAGGAGGGGTTCTTAGAAATCTTGTGATCAATGTTAGTAAAAAATATGATTATTTGGAACTTTTGGTACGTTTTTGGATTTGAATATGAAATTTCATGGTGCCTCAAGCTCAAACTGCTATATCTATATCTACACTAGATGATATTTGTTTGAATATATATCTATGGCAAGTTCAAGATGAATGGCTATGGTGGAAAACGTAGGTAGGTAGCGTGGCAGGTGTATTTTTGGGAGTTCCTACCCCATGGGCTCCACCATGGGAAATCCAAATAAAATTAACAAAACAAATTTGAAAATGTGAGAGTATTGAACTTTGGATAAAGGTAACCAAGTCGAAACCAGAATTTGGATAAAGTTTACAAAGTAAATCGAAAAATATTGAGTTTGCAATGAGACCCCCAATGTGAATGACCAATGAAAAGCTAAGAAAAATTAATTAAATAATTTGAATTATCAGTTTTTGTCCAAAAGTTTGGTTAAAACATTTCATATGAAAAAATTCATCACAATTCATGCAAGGGCAAAGTGATATCAATATCTATATACATGTTTCTCGGTAGGTATAATAAGGAAGTTGAGTGGGTGCTAATATAAGTGAGTGAATGATTTATTTATATTAGATGAGGTATATAATTTCCAATAATTTTAATTCTCCAATCAAGTTATGTTATGTTAATAATGTTTTTGGGAAATTTAGTTAATTGTGAGTGGATAACTTTACTTGTACTATGTAATCACTTTAATAGTGTGTTTTTTGAAAGTCAAAATAATTTTAACCCTCCATTGCTGGTAATATATGATATCAAAAACAATAAGGATAGCTACATAGCACCATAGTCCTTTCCTCTTTTGGTAGTTATCGATATGCTAGTATGATTAAGGCAATTTGGGGCTGCGTTGGAATCGTGGGGCATATTTTGCATACATAGGACTTTTCCATCTCCCACTTTTCGTAAACCTTTAAATTAAAATAATTGTGTGTGTGGAAGAAAATTTGTGTCCCTTGCCCCACAAACATTTCTTCCAAACACTTTCTCCCGCACTCACTTGCACACCCTTTCTACGCATGACGACTTGGTTAGTTTTTATTGGGTGAGTGACAAGACCTTCCCGCCATTATGAGACACAACCATTGATTATAAAGCAATGGGTGGAGAGCTATGACATGGTCGTGGTTAAGAATTTATCATGTTACACGAGCTTCCCATGTGATGCATATTGTTAACATAATGAGTACAAGTGTTGAATAGCAATATTGCACAGCATACCATTTTCAACCTCAAAAGAACTAGATGAATGGTTTGTATAGTCCATCCTACTTCAGATTTCACATATGAACTGTATCATTTGGTTTCAATTTGTTCTTCTAACTTTATTTTGCTTTTTTGTGATTGCATGCATGATTATCTAACCAACATACAGTAATGGGGAATCTATGGAGCATATTTTACATATGTAGGACTTTCCATCTCCCATGTTTCCTTGAAGTCAAAAATTATCTAATACCAAATGAAGGTTTTAACCCTGTATATAAATTAGCTGCAAATGAATTGTTAAGAAACACAAAAAATATACAATGATGAGAATAGAAAATATACAAAGAGATTTTTCTCTTGGAACCCAAAACCAAGAAAACCAGATTGATTTTTCATTATATCCATTTCAATGTTATATAATACATTATATATAATGAAGCATTCATAAACCCTTAATCCATTAAACTTAGATTAGAACATAACCATAGTTCCCTTGACTAGATCTACAAAATACTAGGAGAAAACCATGGGTGGGTCCGCATTAAAAAAAATCGGGGTGTTGCGTCAAACCCTGTGCAAATGGATATCAACCCCTTGTTGCACTTGGTGAAATGTAACAATGCCTATGTAGTTGTGCAAAGAATATAACGCATACCCCACATGGTATTCATGTGGAATATAGCCTATTTATAAGGGGAAATTAAACCAGCTTAGATCCATCTTAACTCCAGCTACGAAGCACCAAGAGGGATCTCTTGACATGCAAACTTTGTTTTAGGGTGAAAAAAGATTTGATCCCTCTCATCGCTTGGTAGATCTAGAGTTAAGATGGATCTAAGTTGGTTATTATCATTATTAATTATAATTAGGATTAATATATGACTTAAATATATATACATTTTCAAAGCCATGTAAGAGTATTCTTAACCATATAGATTTACCCCCACTTTACCATGAAAGTCCTTAACTAACTCTTCTTACAATACCATGACGTGTTGATATGACATCTTCTTTAATTAAGATAAATTATCATCAACCTAATAATTATTGATAATTAAATTAAAATTTTAAAAGTTTATTCCAAAATGTACACGCCTATCCACTTGATAAAAAATTAGCATCATCCAATATGGTCCATACCCAAAAACCCTTATTTAAAAAAATAAAAAAATACAATTATCCATGTTTACACAAAGTTTAGTTTTACTTGCCTTAAATGTAAGTAAAGCTAAATTAATTACGTTTTTATGCTGATAGGCATGTCTATTTCATGATAGTTCTTCGAAAATTTTCATTTAATATCCATGATTATTAGGTGGATGGTAGAGATTTAACCTCCATGGAATATGCCAGAATATTCATAATAGTATTCATAGATCAAGGGTTAATATTTATCTTGAGGTTAGTTATGCTCTTCTAATGAGTTTATCTCAAAATAATTAATTTAAAAATTGCCATATCAACAAGTGTCATATTGGGCATGTGGTATTGATAAGCTATGATATTGACCCATGGTATTGTAACAAAAACTATTTACAAGTTAAAAATTTCTATGGTAGAGTGGGGGCGAATATTCATAGTTAACAATATTGTTTAACTCATATTGGTTTCATCATCATAATTATTATAAATAATAATTTAAAATCAAGTTATAACTTAATTTCTCTGATTTTTTTTTTGTTTTGGACAATGTGAGATGTATCATGGGACAAGTGTTAAATGGTTGTCCATATTTATATAGTTGTCATAGTATAATTTATCTCTAAAAGACTATTTCCAAAATACTTTAATTAATGAAAATATCTTTCCTATGTGGCCAACAACACATTTTTGGACCTTGATGGTAAAAAATGGGAGTCCTGTCCTATCTAAATCAATTATAAAATAGTATAAATTAGGTTGAGATCTGGTGATTCTATATTTAATGGTCAACTTGTCACAATATAAATATTATAGTGAACAAAGCACTTATTCCACTTCATGGTAAGGTTGAACACTGAGAAGAAGTGTTGTGGAGGTTCTTAGAAAGAGTGGTTACAACGTCAATAAGAGGTTCTCACCAAAAGTTGTAGCATTAATAAGAAGAAAAATATTTCTTATATTTTCTCACGGAAAAAAATTGTTACAGTGAAAACAGATATATGACATAGGCTCCGAGAAGAATTGTTGTATATGATTTTAGGGAGGTTGCCCATTAGGGTTCTTGGTAAAATGAGGATTGTTTGCAAATAGTGGAAATATCTATTGTCTTCCCATGATGCCTTCAAAGGACTTGTTCCAATTTGGTCGTTGTGTTCCACCCCTCGGTTTCTAGTTCAGATCCATTGGAATCCCAGGTGAAGAACAAAAAATGTGTTTATCGCTCTTCTTTATACCAGGAGGTTTTATTCCAATAAGGGAATTTACTCATTCCTATCATAGAGGAATGTACCTAAGCTTCTAGCTTAGGAATTTCTCAGCTTCTTCCAAGTAAGAAACTTCTTCTCAAGCTTCCTATTATAGATCCATTTGGGCACATCAACCCCAACTTACAGATCAGTACTATTAGGGCCCATTAAACCCTAATTCGGTCGTTACATGCCCTAATGAAGTCAACCATCAAGAATTCCTCCTTCCCAAGAGATTCCATGACTGAAATCATCCAAAAACTGCCTCTAAGAAGATCAGCACAGACAACCCTTTATCACGGTGCACTGCAGTGCAGCCCAGTACACTGCTAGGGTGCATTGCAGCGCACTTGGGCCCTCTTTGGTCTGTGCTAGGTGAATTTGAGCGAAATATGCATTGGGGTTTGGAATATTCTTATTCATAGGATGCCTCTAGAAGTTTTCCAAGGCTATCCACTCCATTGGGCTCGAAATTGGATGAGGGAGGGAGTTAAGGAACATCAATCCCTTTATCCCTTCCTCCATGGAACTAAATCTTATGTTTGGGAGGGCATTCATTATCACCATTTATGGCATAACTTCCTTCATTCACCTATAAAAAGACCACTCATCTAAGTGATCAGGGGCTGGAAATCATTAAATTATAGGGAGATGCTGTTAGTATGAGACTTGAGTTGGTTTCAAGTATTGTAATGATGTCAAAATCTCTTGCTTGTTATGAGGAGAGGATGGGATTGAACTGGAGGAGTGACATTGAATCAAGAAAATTGGGTTGTAACTCTTCCTTTTACTAATAAAGTGTTCAAATATTTTTCCATATGTTTGTATTGTTTGATGCTTTCATATGTGTATTATGTACTTGATTCCATTCCAAGTTTAATCAATAGATCATTTTCATATGCTTTGATCGGTTTTTGTCTTCTGTCTGTGTGAAGGTACTTTTCAAGCGGATTAAGTACGAAAAGGAACGAGAAAATTGGTCAAGAGAGATAAGGAGTAGACGAAAGCTTCAGGTAGGCTTCTTTACTGTCTTATTTAATCTAATGGTTATAGAAAAAGTAGAGAATTATTTGCACTGTTGTTCTAGACTTAGCTACTAGTCTAGGGCTTTAAGCGTTTATCCGTAGACACTAAAACTTCCCAAAACAAATTGGCAACTCCGCTGGGGAACAATTATCCATCTTAGTAGCTTATCAGCCTCTTAAGCTATTTTTACATACTGTACTTGTGGTTGTTGATTGAATTTTAGTCTTATTTCATTGAAAATTGAGTCAAAACTGTGTCAAATTTCCTTTAAAAATGGCTAATTGTCACCAACGCAGCACAGTGAAAGACACAGTGCGCTACAATGCACTTCCCACATAGAGCCAGTGCACTAAAGCACACTGTCTCTCATTGCAGCTTGCACTGATCCCTTGAGGGTCAGTTTCCCATCTAGGAGCTGAAGTTTTTTGCCAATTTTCTCATGTTTGAATGATTTGCTGAATGTGAATGATGTCTTCTCTCTGAAAATAGTTTTTCATCTCCTTAACTAGCCCTACTTAGACTAGGATTGATAAATGTTTCTTATGTATTTCCTTTGTCATTTTCAATCTATAGTCGAAGGTTAGTTTTTTGGTCGATTGATCTTTGTTGAAAGAAAGTGTCGCAAAATCATATTTTCCTTCGAAAAATGAATTGTCGTTGATCCGAATTGGATCCATAAAATACTGTCAAGAACCATGATTGTATCAGGTCGGAGAAAATATCTAAGGAAATCCAAAATAGCGATTAAAAACACCCTGAACCAGTGGCAATGGTAGCCAGCGATGAGGACCTCGGTCAAAGCGCGCTGACTAAGGCCCATGGAGACTGTGCGGGAAGCAAAATTAGCCCCTGGGAGCCCCGGATCGGGAAATAGAGGTGGATTTTGATGCATGATTAGTGCTTCGCTGGGTGAATAGGGCTAAAATGGGGGGAAGCCCGAGCACTTGGACGCATGGTGAATCGGAGAACCGCGGGCGAAAAGGCAAAAGCGCTAAAAGGACAAAGGCGGGACCCACGCTCTGGAAACCGGCGGTATTGATCGCGGCGCCCTCAAATAGTAAACGGTTTTGGAGAAAGCGGAGTGATCCCACTCAACGATTGACGCGTGGCAGCAGAGGTGAGGGAAAACCACTGTTGATCGTGCGTTATTGGTTGAGCAAGTCAACCGCGCGAGATGTGTGTACAACGTTGGATCTAGGGAATCCAAATCGGACGGCTGAGATTGCCCCCAATGGAGGAAGTGGAATTGATGAAGGATTAAGCTGCGTTTGTAAAGATTTGAGGTCCATTTGACCGCCATGGTGGAAGAAAGACTTCATCCACGATGAAACTGAAGAAGTGAACCGACGAAGCAGGCTGGCGCTATTTAGAGGAGGACACGTGGCCGCTTCCCGAGCATTCATGCTGACGCCAAACAGGGAACTTCAAGTGCAGTGGTAGAAGGTGAATCGACAAAGGCAGAAGAGGAACCGAACGTGCATGAGTTCGAATGGCTAAAAGCCATGAACAACAAAACAGAATACACAGTTGAACACTGAGAGACAGAAGCCAGAGGAGAAGGCAATAAAGCAACAACAGGAAGAGACAGAGGGCCGAGTTGACCAGCGGCAGCATCAAGCACCAGAGCTTGAGAGATTCAAGCCATCCCATAGAGGAGTCTGTCCGGGTTGAGCACCACGTTGGGCTCTTGCCACTATAGACCAGAAGGTCACAAAGCTGGTAGGAAGAAGAAGAGTCTGTGTACTCTAGTGGCTTGGGGAATCCAAGAACCACCCTGCCAAGAAAATCCTACTTTAGGAGAACTCACATTGAGTCCCTGTATTGTAATTCTTTGCTTAAGGGCACAATAAAACAAGGCCACCACTGAAAGCTGGACCGGAGATGTAGCCCAGGAGAACAGGGTGAACTTCTTATTAAAAATCTTGTGTCTTTATGTTTGCTTACTGTATTTCTCTATGTCTTTCCATTTTAAATTTATGTGTATTGGCAACCTGATCGATCCGTTGTTTCAATAACACAGAACACACACTAGCACATGAGTTTGTAATACCTTTGTTTAATAAATCTTTAACCGATGTCACTCATAGGGTGAATATCAAATCAGTCGTAGTCTTCATTCATGAAAGATAGATTGATTGATGTGGGCATATGATTAGTGTTTTCATTGAAAGTGTTGTAATTCCTCATTTCTTTGAAAACAAAAGTGTCGTAAAGTCTTCCCTTCATTGAAAAGAAATTGTTGCAATAACGTCATTTTTATTAAAAGATTTTATTGATCGATTATGCATTAGTTTTCCTTTTTGTTCATTCACATTAAGGGAAATAGAAAAGAAATACATGCATGTTACATTGATAAATTTTGTGTGCGCTGATAGGAATAGTGCAGGGAATTTGCATTTAAAATGTGCTCTTTACTCTTTGTCAAAGATCTAATTGTGCTATCCCTACTAGCTAATGAATTTCAATATCCCTAGCTTTCCCATTAGCAAGCTTCTTAATCCCAAACTCCACATCTTCCAAAGAAAAGATATCTTAATCTATAAGAGTGTTTACGATGTTGCTCATGATGTCTAGGGAGTCATAAATATTCTTAAGGCAGGTATCCCATTTCTTTAAGGGAATCGATTTATCTTATTTTGTTTTACAGACAAGAATATTCCTCCAAAACTTTCTAGGCTCAACTTTAGAGAGGTGAAGAAGATGCTCTTTCCTCTTATTTACATAGTAAGTTTCCTTCCTTCTGGTAAGAGCTTTATACACACTCATTTTTCAAGCTTTAAAATTTTAGAAAACTTACAATCCTTATAATACCAAGGGTTGGAAGGTCATATTGTTCCTTTTATAAGATACCTCAGTAGATAATTTGTTATAGGTAGTAGAGATAGTTTTAGTAAAATTGTGGTAGATGTGATTAATGTTTCTTTTAACAAAATTGAGTAATTTTGATTAAAAGTTTGTGACCGATCACAGCAAAATACATGGTATTTACATCTTTAGAAATTAGGAATGTCTAGATAACCAATATTTGTTGTTACATTCAACCCAAAAACTCATATAAACTAGCCACAAAATGAGCACCTGGAAAACAGTACCCTAAGAAGATATTTAATATTTTTTATTCCTACACTCTGTTTGTATGTACTTGAAAACATTTTGAACCACTTCACCAAACAGAGTATTGATCCATACAAAATTGAAAATAAAACCATACAAAATTTAAAAAAAAACAGGATCGCTCGAACTTGAAGACTAATCAAGATTTGTTGCATGTTCGTTTAGGTCGAGCCGTGGGCTACCTTTATCCTCCCTTAAGCCTTGAAGGCTATGCCTGACCTTCAAAATTTAGCTTTATCTCCATGACCATACTTCTAATGGAAATGAAGTGCTAAGATTTTGTTAGTTAGGTCAAGCTTAGCATGGGCCATCTAATAATATTTAATTTTAAGGTCATAGCTTTCTTTCTAAAGAACCTCATAAGCAGACCTGCAATGAGTACATAGATTATCCTCTGAAGAAGATGATGAATTTGAATCTATATCCATTCTGGCCCTTTTATATGAACCCGACTCCACCTCGAAGGACTCTGAGCCAAGAACAGGGGACTATCTCGTCTGGTGTGGCCGACAATCCAGAAATGCCCGAGAAAGGTTATATTCTTGATATGAGAGTCCGATTAGAAAACCCAGATGAACCAGCCGAGGAACGACTCCTTTAAATGACCAAAATTGAGGGAATTGCATTCCAGAGAACAATTCTTGTACGTCAGAGGATCCAACAGTTCCTCAATATTTTACTCAACCTTCCAATTAGATGTTCCAAGACCTGGGAAGGAGCATGAGCAAGAAAAATTTTTGTCTGCATGAAGTTTTAAATTATGAACTAAAATAGAAACTGGAGAGATAAGCTTACCTTTCTGAATTGTTGCCCAAATTCTGTGCAAATTCACAATGCAATTCCTCCTTTGACTTTAATGCTTAATCTTAGTTGCAATAGGCTCAAGATTCCAAAGCGACCAAAAAGTAAATTAAATTTCCCTCTGGCAGACCTCCCAATAAGGAAAAATGAGTCTGAATATTTATCACTCTGAATTAAATTGGAGCTCCACACCAGAATCCTTTGAGGAATCATGCTCACTGCTCCAGAATACTTTGGAGAAATAGTTTTCTGAAGGGAATTTCATAGGGAAGAGTGAATTGTAAACAATACCCTCCATTGGATTAACCTGGTTATATTTGACCCACCACATGAGCTCCATTCCTGTTGCGTTAATTTCTTTTGCACCGCTTCCTACAAAATAGGAGGGTATGGGGGATAATGTATTAATCCATATATTTTCAAGGGGATCAAGAGAATTGTCCTTTGGGAGAGGATTTAGTCTCATGCAAAAAGACAGAGTTCTCAAAGTGACAACCTTTGAAGACAATGAGACATCCTTGAAAATTGCATAGTTTCTAGAAATTTGGACTTGCCAATTGATCTATTTCGGAAGCACCATCTAGAGAGACTTGAGGGAGGGTTTGGATTGAAGTGGAGCCCAAATAATTCTTTTTCCAAGTAGAGAAGAAATCCAAAATATCATTTTCCCATTGGGTTCTGGCCATTAGAGGACACAGTGCCAGAGACCAGACAAACTTAGTAAAGTGACATTCAAGAAAAAGGTGGGGAATATACTCTTCATGGGTGCCCACAGAGAGAATCTAGATGGTCCCTGGATTCCTCTTCTTTTTAAACTTTCTAAAGTTAATACTTATTTGTGGGACAACAATTAGCATAAGATATTGACTTTAGGAATGACATGAGGATCCCAAATCTTCACCCAGATGGAGGACCTGGGAGGAATGTTATATTTGAAAAGAAGGTCCAAGTACCCCTCCTTGATGGAATAAGATGAATATTTCCAACCAATCCTATATGGAAAACCTCGATTGATGGGGTGTTGCTCGAGATATTTTTCTTTAGAATTTCTCCTAATTGAGATATGTGTTCAGGGATATCCCAAAAATTCCACTTGCACCAAGAACCATTCTATTTCCATTAAGAGATATGTGTCGAAGTTTTAATTCCATTCATTTTCATGTGGTCTCTTAATGGTCAGAGTTCCTCAATTTGATTCAAAGGTTTTTGACGTAGAATTGAGTCTTTTCGTAAGCGAATAGCTTCTCCATTTCTAGGTATCCAATTCAGATAATCATCCACTGAAGAGGATGAATTATTGATTAATTTCCAAGTGGGAGAGCACTGTTTGTTCGAATCAACTTTAGGCATTTGATATTTTGACTTCAAGAGTCGGGCCCACAAGGAGTTTGGATGAGTTCTAAGGTTCCAGTCTAACTTTTCTCTGAATGCCATATTCAATAAAGCAGGGCACCTGATTCCCAACCCTCCGTGAAGCTTAGGAGCTCTAGTAGATATGATCATTTTTATCATTGTACGTTGAGAAACCTAAATCCCTTGTTAACTCTTTTAAGACAAGGCCAATGTTACTTTTGTTAAAGTGAATGTGCCTTTCGCTCTCCCCATTCTTTTGTATGTGGTTGGTGTGTATACCAAGGTTTAGTATTAAGGATAGGGATTTATGGTCAGAATCAGGCTTGTGGTCATCTAGGAGGTCAAAATTAATAATACAGTTGAGTTGGGTATTATATATTACACAGTCCACAACATTGTTATCAAGCTCATGAATACAAGCCATTTGGACAGATGTAGGCCACCTTTAATTTCATTACAAATGATCAGGTCTTGGGAAATGTAAAGATAGATTAACTCAACACTAAATCGGTTCTCGGTTATGTCTTCATAATCTCTTTAGAATGTACAAGCTAAATCACAATCCTCATCAAGCCATAGGGGGTTAGGGTTAGAGTTATTACTTAATAGAGTAGTCTGGTTAGTAGCGGTTCTAGCATTGAAGTTCCTAGGCAAAAGGATGTTTTCCTCATTCCTTATACTGTGGATATCTTGTTCTAAGGTAATGAAGGGGAAATTCTTATCTAGGTTTTTTTTCTTATAGAAGCAAAGTAACAGATTGCAAGAAAAATTTTATTAGCGTTAGAGTCATTAATTTTTATCCAAATGTACTAATTAAGGGGGTCAATCTTATGAAGCCGAATGTGGGAAGAAATTGTATTTTTTACAGAATAAGTTATACCACCAAAACCTCTACAAGAATATTTCCTATTCTAGGGAGTCCAAAGAATGAATCCATCTATATGGGGGACTGTAGATTTTTTATGCTCACAACTTTCAACTAAGAAAATAAGATCAATATCACTCCTGATCCAACTTAACCTAGGACCTTTACACAATGGAAAACCACAATAGTTCCATAAGAGGATGTAGAGTGTTCCTAATTCCTATTTATCACTTTTATTTTGGATTCTATCTCTAATAATAGCTTTCCTACTTCTAATGATTTCCCATTTGGCTTCCTTTCTTTCCTCCTTTACCTTTTGGACCTCTTTTGTTAGTTCAACTTGATCTTCTAGAATAAGTTCTTCATTTATAAATATCCCTCACCCTTTTAAACTTGGAGATTTAGTAAGAGTATCTAATCTATGGTCATTGCAACTTTACTTTAACACATATTAGTATATGTTTATGCTCCATAATCTTTCCCACACTTTTTGCTTCGGTTAGATAATTTGTTTGAATTTGTGAGTTAGTTTTTAGTTGTTTTTTTACTATTTCTAACGTGTCATCATCGGTTTCCTCTTTTATACCAGCAATTATAAGGTGTAGGGCTCTTTTGTGGTGCTCATGATTCAATTCAATTGGTTTTTTCATTTCCTCTTTTGTGTTGCTTAGGGTTGGATTATTATCTAGTTTTTCTTTTAATTCTTTAATCTCATCTTTCAAGGTGTAATTTTCTTCAACCATTGATTGGTTTTTGTGTTCTATTTCTTGCATCTATCTTTCATTCCTTGAATTTCAATCTCAAATGTTATTATTCAAACTTCTAATTCCTTGCAACTATAATTTGTTAGACATTGCAAATAATTCGATTTTATGTTCCATAAGCATTGTAGAAAAATCTTATTTATTATGTGTTTCTCTTTCTTCTCCCCCTTTTCTAAAGATTCAATGTATTCATAGAGGCCCTCTCAAGTAATTTTGTATGGCCTCCCTCTAATAGAGATAGGCTTAGAAATGTGGGGAGAAGTATTCATAATTGTAACAAATAGAATTTAGGAAGGAGAAGAGAGAGTAGGTAAAGGAACTGATGCACCTAGAAATTTTTCATGATAATAGAGAGATGTATAGGTGTTTCAATCAGATATTGCAGTTCTTCTCACTGGAGATGCGATGTTCTTCTCATCGCAAAGATCAAGTTCTTGCCGCAAAGATTGTCGTGTGAAGTTCTTATAAATGGTTTCACCACAAATGTGAAGTTCATCAATGTATCACCACAAAGCGAGTCCTTATAAGTGGTTTCACCACATATGCAAAGTTCAAATATGCAGAATGAGTATGTATAGACCACTGCATAACGACGTTCATCAATGCATCACCACAGAGCGAGTTCTTATGAATGGTTTCACCATAGATACGAAGTTCAAATATGTAGAACAAGTATCTATAAACCATTGTAGATGTTTTTCACCACTGATGTGAAGCTCATTAATGTATCACTGCAGAGGTCAAATTTTTGCCACAAATCGCCATGTGAAGTTCTTATGTAAAGACCATCGTAGAGGACTAGGTTTCAAATATGTGAATTTCACATATGTAAAACTAGCATATATAGGCCACCGCAGAGGTGTCAATATAATTTTGTATAGACCACCATAGAGGTATCAAATTCTCGCCATAGAGATCGACATCCAAAGTTCTTATCCACATAGCACTAGGTTTCAAATATGCGATGTTCAAATATACAAAACTAGCATATATAGGCCGCCACAAAGGTATCAATATAATAATGTATATACTATCGCAAAGGTATCAAATTCTTGCCACACAGACCGTCGTGTGAAGTTCTTATATATAGACCACCAGAGAGGACCAAATGTGGAGCCCACTACATGGAAGAGTATGGGAAGTATAAATTAGGCAAAAGTTCCTAGAAGAATACCCTGGGCTAATACCATTGGTTAACAATACCACATGATGAATATAACAAGTGTTAATATGATCTTTTTTTAATTAATTAATTTGAGATAAATTAATTAAAATATCATAACTAGCTTAGGAGATAGATCTTAACTCTTGATCTCTAAATAGTATTATGAATATTTAAGCAGATTCTATGGAGGTTAAATCTCTACCATCCACCTAATAATTATTGATAATTAAATTAAAATTCTAAAATCCCTATTCTAGAATAAACAATAATATAATCCACTTTGTAATTATTGATAATTTAATTAAAATTTTAAAATCCCTATTCCAAAGTAAACATAAGTATGGTCTATACTTGAAAACCCTCTTACCCGTTTATTTAAAAAATAAATATATATAGAAACTTCATGAAAAGTTTAGTTTTTCTTGTTTTAAATGTGAAGAAAATTAAACAAATAGATTACATATGTGGCTAAACACATTTTTGGCTAAAATTAAACAAAGAAAATTCCTTTCATAAAATGAAATGAAATGATATTTTAAAGTCCACGAGACTAAAAATAGTCTATGGGACCATTAGTTCCTTACTTTTCGCCTTTTGCAATTCAATTTTTTTTATTCAAATTGATGATGAGCTGTCCCAACCTTCCAACAATCTCCTAGCTGAAAAGACAATGCTTCAAATGGCTGAAAAGTCTATGGGACCAATTCAATTTTTTTCTTATTCAAATTGATGATGAGTTGTCCCAACCTTCCAACAAGACAATGCTTCACGTGGTTGAAACATCTATGGGACCAATTCAATTTTTTTTTATTCAAATTGATGATGAGATGTCCCAACCTTCCAACAATCCCCTCAATGCTTCACATGGCTGAAAAGTCTATGGGACCATTAGTTCCCTACTTTTCGCTTTTTCCAATTCAATTTTTTTCTTATTCAAATTGATGATGAGCTGTCCCAACCTTCCAGCAATCCCCTCGCTAATAAAACAATGCTTCACATGACTGAAAAAACAATGCCTAGACATCGCTACTAACATATTCCCGTAACTTTCTCCAATGTCTTTGAATGCATCACATTCCAAAATAAAACACACCCGTTCTTCTTAAATTTCTTTAAACCTAACAACACATTTTTTGAAAAATAATAATATAAGTAAGCCTGGATGGTAAAAGACAAAAATTCTCCATATTTTTATATGGGTCATCTCCTACCTAAATCAATTATAAAATAACCCCAATATGGCCTAACAAAACAATTTTGGAAAAATAATAATATAAGTGGAACTTGATGGTAAAAACAGGAATCCTCCCATATAAAAATATGGGTCCTCTCTTACCTAAATCAGTTATAAAATAATATAAAATAAGCCTAATATCTGGTTATTCTATATTGGATGGTAAACTTGTTATAATATAAATAGTGATTGAAAACACTTATTCTGGCCTTGAGGTAATTCTGCATCTTGAAATAGAGCGGACTGAGCAGAAGTGCTGGGAGGTTTCCAGGAAGAGTTGCAGCCTCAACAGGAAGAAAAATATTTCTTATATTTTCTGTGAAATAGAAATACTGTAGCAATGGAAGCTGAAATATGGCGCAGGCTCCCAAAAGAGTTGTTGCATATGATTTTAGCGAGGCTGCCCATTAGGGTTCTTGGCAAAATGAGGACTGTGTGCAAACAGTGGAAATATCTACTGTCTTCCCGTGATGCCTTCGAAGGACTTGTTCCAATTTGGTCGCTGTGTTCCACCCCTGGGTTTCTGATTCAGATCCATTGGAATCCAAAAGATGACGTGGATTCTTGGGCTATAGAAAAACGCGGTTCAGACATGTACAAAGTTCCTTTGCTCAATCACGTCGTTGTGAATACTTGCAAGGGCATCTTCTGTTGTCATAGAAAAGGGGATATGTTGGACCTTTCCATAGGCATTCCCGGTACGAGGAATTGGCTACAGCTGCCTCGTCCTTCAATACCTGCTTTCGTTTTCAATGGATTGGCTTTCGATTGTTCCACAAGGCATTGCACTCTCCTGCTGGGCAGATATTCTAGTAGCAGGAGAAGAATTGTGATGTGTATTTATGATTCAGAATCCAACGCCTGGACTCAAGTTTCCATGATGGTCCCGGACCATATTCGGCCTACTGGAAAGGGTATCTTCTGTAATGGCAAGTTTTACTGGGTGTCTCTGCCTCCCAATCCCCCGAATCCCATCCCTAATATCATGGTAGCCTTCCATATTGCCGACGGGCTGTGGACAGAAATCCCGTTGCCACAGAGATGCAAAAGGATTTTTCCTGAAAATTTAGGTGAATACAATGGGCAAGTGGTGCTAGTGGAGCACAAGGGCCATGACTCTGTTCGCATATGGAAGTTGAATGAAGCAGAAGTATGGTGTGATGTTAAAAAGAACCGTTTGGCAAAATGCAGCATTCCATTATTGGATTCAGTAGCAGTTAATAGCAGTGGGTGGGTAATGGTAATCGATCGGAAAATGAATATATCGATATATAACTGGAATGGGAAATTGATAGTCTGGCGATTGAGATTGCCTGGGCCTCGCATGTCTCAACGACCAATTCGAGTATCGATATCAGCCTTCGAATCTAACAACTTATGGTGGCCTCAACCATGATTTCTTAGTTGTTTTTCTAAATTTCAATGATAATTGAAGTGCTCCCAATGATAATTGTATAAATACTTCATTAATTGAAATAATATGTGTGGGATTTTGATGCCAAGGCTCTTCACTTTGTAACAACTTCTATTATAGTATTTCTAAGGAAAGCCTTCCAGCTGACATAATTTTGTGTTTTCTAGTATGTCTTTCTAGTGTTTCATATTTTATTTCTACACATTTTCAAAACATTTATATGAAGGTGTGTGTAAGTGTAGATTAAGTCTTAATCTCTCTTAAATCCCCTGTAAATTCATAGCCATTAAAAGATATTAGCTTATTAGATTATCTGTCTGGAATAGCTCTTCTTAAAATTGGTTTCAGTTTGGCTTTCAGTTTCCTTTGAATATATTTTGTTGGGCTGTAAAAATCTTCTACACCCATCCAAATTTCCCTAATTGTTAAAAAGTTTGTCTGATTGCTTAATTATTAGGAATCTCCTTACATTCTTCTATCATAATCCTTGAAACGCTAAGCCATTCTATCAAGCTGGAAGCTGACACGTTTTGAAGGGACCCAGTGAGAAAGGCCTTAAATCATGGATAGGGATTGTCATTGATCACCAACCACCCCCAGTTAAAACCAGAAATCTGGCCATTGTGCTTCAAAGTTTGTTGTTCAGTGACAAATGAACAACATTAAACAAAGTTGCGTAACACTTGAGGGAGCCCCCTCTGGTTCAAGGGCCAACTTGAACCTAAAGGCTGGTTGAGTTGGTTCCGTGGCATAGTTTTTGCAGCCAAGGACTGCCTACGAGAAATAGGTACAACAGTTTCAACTTCATTGGATTTCATATGGAGAAAGTAGAATTTTAGATTTCATTCAAAATCGAGCAGACTTATCAGTTTTTCAGGATTTCAAAATTAGGGGAATTGCAATGTTTCCATTAGTCATGTATTAGAGTATGGAACTCATATTTCATCAAGAGTACCAATCCCTCTATGTACCTTGATGTTAGTGACATTGGTTGTCGAACTCCTCTATCATGACCCTACTAAAAGTGTACCCATCACTCAAACAAAATCTTGACTTGACATGCTATGTTTTTCTATCTTATGTTAATGCTTAGAGGGTGATATTAATGACAAAGGTCATTTTCCAACAATGCTTAGAGGGCAATATTAATAACAAAGATCATTTTCCAATAAGACTAAAAAATTAGACATTTAGCAATAGATAATTTATTTACTTGTCTTTTCCTGTTTCTAGTAGTTTTTATAAATGTTGAATCTTTCATATTTATTATGATATATTTTGTAAACAATATATGACAATTTAAGTTTGAAGTTTGAAGTTGGCAATTATAACTCATTGGTAATGAATTATGAATATGATGCTTAGTGAAAGTTGAAAGTTGTTTCGTTTTATTTCATTTTATAACATTTCATTTCATGTTAGATGTTATTTATTATAATGGTTACACTTAGCTTACAACTTTGGTGATTAATGATGATAAATGTTAAATATTGAATTTTGAAAGCTTGAAACTTTAAGATTGGTGAATCATGCGATTCAATATGTTGTATGTTACTATGTTACTAACTTGTGGACGTGGTTGATAAAGATAATAACTTCTAGATGATTGTTGTTATATGGTACAATCTATGTTTTTTATGTTTTTTATATCTAATTCATCATTCTACATGGTTTTGTTGACAGATATGCATCAAAATATAAAAAGTATAAAAATATATATATTATATAAAAAATTGCTCCCGAATCGCTCCCAAACCAAGAGCTTCTGAAAATGTCACTCCCACTCCCACTCCCACTACAACTCCCACTCCCCATTTTCGCTCCCACTCCCAAATAACCTTGGTTTTAACACTCTGTTAAGCTATGCTATCGGTCACATACACCTATAATCAACGAAGGACACATAATAAGAGGGAACACTTTCGATAGATATATGATTATCTATAATAAGCTCTTCTAGCTTTGCAAATCCGTGAGGTTCTCTAAACACGTCTGGAAACTGAGGTAACTTGTTATTCTAGTGAATACTTTTTTTTCTTTTTAAGGCTAATGAATAAATTTTTGGGAAGTTGAGTGAGCGGACGATTTTACTTGTGTTGCATGGGGTACGGAATCATAAAATCATTTTAATCAACGTTTTACTTGAGTCAAATTAATTTTAAATATTTTTAAGGAGTTGAGTAAGTTTTATTATAAGTGATTGTATGATTTATAATTATAATTTTGGTGGAATTTGATGATGAATTTAATACTCTGAAAATTTTAGGATGTTTAGATAGTGGAGACTTCACAACTTAAACTTGTGATCCCAACAAAATTTTTTCAGATTTCTAGAAAATTAGACCGGCTAATCGGAAAACCCTCCAAAACTTATATCACATCAATGTATATAAAAATTAGTGAAAAGTTGTGCTCAAGATGTGTCTATATATATATGTTGGAGAATTTTATTTATGGAGAAAAGTTGCGGTTGAGGCACATAAAAGTTACATAGTGGGAATTTGCATATCAAAAAAATTGTTTGTGATTGCTCAGCTACTACTTAGCTCTTTGAAAGCATGAGAACAAGAATTTTCTAATATTGAAAAGACCAAAATTCATAGTACTAGATGGTCATGCTAGGATTGAGAGGCCTTGTTAGACAAAAAAGACTATAAATTAAACTACTTTATGAAGCATTGTTAACAAAAATGCATGCAAATCGAGACCTTCTACTTGAATTCTAGAGGTAAAGAAGATGACGAGATCTGGGGAGGAACAAGTGGGCCCCTCAGAGGATGTGGCAAGCTTGAAGTTGTTGAAGGTTAAGAGTAAGAAAGGACTGCAATGGGAACAAGTTATATTGGAGAGGATTTCTCGAGACTGACGATGATTGCAACAAGGAAGACTACATTCTCAAAGTTAACTAGTTTGAGCACAACCACCTCCAATAAGTCTATTGTCCTCTTCAAATGGAGGTGAGATGATAACTAGATTTCTCCATTAAGACCACCCACCCCACCTATTGTGTCTAAAGTCTCAAATGTGAAACTCCATTAAAAGTCTAGAATTATGGAAAAATGGGTTTCCATTTAGAGATTTTTGCATGAGACTTTTTTGTTTTTGCATATGAGAGACGAGGATCAAAAAATCTTCAAAAGCAATCAAATGACAAAGATGAAGAGAATACAAAATAATAATACCTTAATAAAGGGTATAGACTTTAGCAAGATTATTAGACATGACCGTTAATTAAACTTGTTTTCTAAAATTCCTTCGAAATGTAAAGCGTCGAAAGCTACCCCAACACATAACTTATCTAAGATATGGAATCATTTTATGAATGTATTTGGAAAGTTCAAATAATTTTAACTCTCTACTATTTTACAAAATAATTTCCGTACTAGGTGTGAAGTTTGGAATCGCTTTATTAGTGCGTTTT
>APFE031493623.1:0-10131 GCA_000404065.3 Pinus taeda | reverse complement strand
TATTATTAATATATTCCAAGTAAATATATAAAATATATTGACAATTATATTAATAAATATATAATAATTATTTAACGAATGATAAGAGATAAATACATATTATTAATAATAACTAAATGTTATTATTAGCCCCAAGGGTTAGCTCAATTAGTCAAATAAATGTCTCGTCGTTCGGGAGGTAGGGTCAATTCTCCTTGAATCTCTTGGGGTTAGGCTTAGCTATTGGCCACGGGGCTTGATACCCTTGATCAAGCTCAGATAGCGACCACCCATTGACCGCAAGTGTCACTGAACCACACATGAAAGAAATAAAAATAATATAAATAAATGTTATTATTATGTTATATGTGAATTATTTATAGTTTAATAAAACTATTAATATTAAAGCAATATTTATTTAATATCTAACATTATATTAATACAAAATAATGCTAATATAGTAAATATAATTTTATAGATAAAAAATTATATGGCTATTATAATTTATATACTTATTAAGAATGAGAAATAGTTAGCCTTTAAAAAAATATACCTAACAATTTTTTTTGACACATCACTGTGTGGTTTTAGCAAAGCAAGACTCTCATGCCACTAAGATCTTATGGTTTTAGCAAAGCAAGACTCTCGTGCCACCAAGGCAAGGCTGCTGGGGAATCTACTTCTCTAGCATCCACCACAACAAGCCATTGTACTCAATGAGATTTGAACTTCGGTCTCCCAGGCTTCGCCCAAATAAACTTACCATCAAACCACACATCACTGAACTACACCTAACAATTATTAATGTCATGGGAGGTGAATATATTAGGGGTATATCAAAATTATATACTTATTAAGAATGAGAAATAGTTAGCCTTTAAAAAAATACACCTAACAATTATTAATGTCATGAGAGGTAAATATACTCATATATATTAATCACATAGATAAATATAATTATAAATGTATTTCAAATATTGATCTATATCAACCACATTACTAAATATAATTGTGCTAATAAATCATTATCAAATTAGTTCTAATACATGGAAAAAATTACACTTTTCAACACATCCCATCTACAATAAAAGAAAAATTAAAAATTGTTATAATATATTCAAAATTGTTACATGCCTATTATTCAAAATCCATAATGAAAGGATTGAATTTTTAAATGGAGAGAAGTGCACCCGTGGTGTTCGAAGATATTTAGCATTAATTTATTTATAATAAATAATTTATTTAATTATTTAATATACATATATAAGAATGGTAAGATTTAATTTACATAATTATAACTGTTTTTATTTAATTAAAGAAAAATAACAATCTATGTGATAGGTGTGAAAGCCTGCAGCTTTAAAGGCTCTTCATAGGGATTTTTTTTAAATAGAAGTAACGAATGAATCTACTTTCCAAAATAATAATATTTGACGGATCATTTCTGTCACCATTTTTTTGGAGAAAAAACACACACACGAGAACAATTTTTTTTTCCCACAAATTGACTATTTGGCAAAATATTGCTGTGATTTACTTCATTTTAATACAACGCCAAATTCTTTGGCAAATTATTGCTGTAACTTTTTTCTGTGTTTTTCCTTAATATGCCATTGACTGGGTGTTCGCATTGATATGTTATTGAAGGTCTGAAATTTTATTTTCCATGGGTGTCTGCAGGATGTCAATGTGACTGGTTGGAAGGGCGAATGGTAAAACTTTGGTTAGGTGACGAGTCTAAATTGCAAACTGTATTGCCAGGTCTGAGCCAGACATTACGTGAAGAAAAAAAATTGTGTTTCTCCGGGGCCATAGACAGAGGATATCCTCCCAATGATTAAATGCACGCATTGTAGACGTAACCGCATCCAATCGTTAAAGTCGGCGGAGGGGTGAGGCACAGTACTGTTCAAGCCTGCTACCATCTTCAACTCAAGATTGAAACGTGCATGACTTGGGAATCTGTGCTGAGCGGATCTGGCCTTTTGTTGCCTGCTCGGGAGTTGCCCAACACTGGAAGAATATCAGGGGGAATCTGGTTTGTCAATGGCTGCGTTAATCATCAGGATATTGTCCTTGGCTTGATCAGCTAATAGAAAAATTAGCAGATTTTAGTTAAAAGGTAGAAAGGGAGGAATGAACCTGAAAAAGAACAGGATCGGGAAATATGAGCTAGGACGGACTCTGGGAGAGGGAAATTTCGCCAAGGTGAAGAGCGCAGTTAACGTGGAAACAGGGCAGAGCTACGCCGTGAAAATTTTGGAGAAGGACAACCTTTTACATTACAAGATCGTCGACCATGTAATTACGGCTCTCTCAATTGTATGTTTCCTTACAAAAGATCTGATTCTCCCTCTTTTAACTAGAAAATATGTTTGTCATACCTTTCCGATTTGATGGGTACTTCTCCCATCAGGCATCCAAATGTCGTGAGACTATACGAGGTATGCTATGCTCCTTCAGATTGTATCTGTAATGGAATATTTTGGAAGCAACTCACATCTTTAACTACTGGTTTTGGCTCTTACACAGGTATTGGCGACTAAGAAGAAAATATACATTGTTCTTGAATTTGTGGACGGGGGTGATCTGTTCGACCAAGTCGTGAGTGCCTGCCTGCCTGCCTGCCGTATTGTAAGTGTTTGCAGTTTAACTGTCATGTGATTTAAAAACTTAATATCCCTTTTCTAGATGCAGTCGTGTAATGGAAAGCTGGAGGAAAGCAGAGCAAGAAGATACTTCCAGCAGCTTATTGACGCCGTAGGATATTGCCACAGCAGGGGTGTTTATCACAGAGATTTGAAGGTATATCGTTGAAGCCTCGATATTTTTTTTAGTCGATGCCATACTTATGCTGTCAAATAAACGTTAGTTGTTGAAGCTGAATCATGATCAGCCCGACAACATTCTTCTCGATGCAAATGGAAATGTGAAGATATTTGACTTCGGCCTCAGCGCGGTGCCTCAGCAATTTAGGGTAACATCCGGAGCCTGAAAATTATTTCCATGGAATGTCCATTGAGAAGGGTATCTGATTACATTGTGTGTGATCGTGGCCTTTCAGGAAGACGAGTTGCTGCATACGACTTGTGGAAGCCCTAATTACGTGGCACCCGAGGTAACAATTTGTCCAGGAGTTTGTGCTGCATATCTGGATTTAATCACACCTGTAATTGATAATCTGTGAGACAACATTTGGGTTGTGTCTGGCGCAGGTGATTGCTGACAGAGGATACGATGGTGCTACTGCCGATGTTTGGTCTTGTGGTGTCATTCTTTCTCTTCTCTTGACGGGTCAGCTGCCATTCGAGGACAGGAATCTTGCAGTATTGTATTATAAGGTAACCACGAAATACAAAATCACAATAATTGAATAGAATGTGTATGATGATTTATTCAACACACCGCCTATGCAGATCTCCAAAAGCGATTTCAAGTGTCCAAAATGGCTTTCTGCTGGGGCAAGCAATTTGATCAAACGAATACTCGATTCCAATCCCAAGACGGTAATTGAAAACAATCCTTTAGAGATTATATATAAATGTTTTTCAGTCCAAAGGATTACGATAAATGTTTATTTTTGTTTGATATACAGCGTATAACAATACCAGAAATAATGGAAGATGTGTGGTTTAAGCAAGGCTATTCACCGGCGAAGTCCGTGGAGGAGGACACTTATCTGGATGATATTGACTTGCCTTTTACAAACTCAGAGGTATGCCTTCACTATACCGTGTAAGGAAAAAAAATAAAAAAAATTATATGCATATATATATAGATAATCTCACCCACCGTTCATCCTTCTACTATCCTAATCCCTCAAAATCTACAATTTTTTAGTTTGCTTCAGACCAACGGGCAACTGGAATGCTGGCCTTTAATGTCTGGCAATTGGCTGTTTTATTATTCTGTGTGGGTCCGACTTTTGACTCTGGAATGTTCTCTCCTCTAATCAACAGAACCATATGCCGAGGGAAGAAACAGGACCAGTTCAGATGAATGCCTTTCAGCTAATAGCGATGTCATGGAGCCTGGATATGTCTGGTTTTTTTGAAGAAGAGGTACACTTATTGTTGTGTGGCTTTTCAGTCTTTGTAAAGAGTAACTGAACATTAGCAGCTTGTCAGTTATCACAACTCTATGGTCAGTTCATCCAACTGTCGCTGGACTCTCCCGAGTGGATGGGCGTATAATGGCAGTTACATTAATTGAAGGAAAGATGAATGTGAAATCATGGCACAGGATGCTGCGGCAAGAAAAACAAGATTCACGTCCACGTTCCCGGCCAAATATATTATGCACTCAATCGAGGAAACGGCCAAAGCGATGGGTTTTCAAGTTCAGAAAAGGAATAGCAAGGTTTGTATCGGTATCTAACCACGGTTCCCAGTGAGTCATAAATATTATAGATCGGTTAGTCATCTTTGTTTGGATTGCAGATTTTGGAAAATATTTGAAATCCCATGGAAAAAAGTCCATCATCAAATAATTAAATTAAGTTGTATGTATAGCATTATAGGAACCTATTATTAAATATTTATAAATCTAATACCTTTCGAATTTTGAATGTGCTGCTACTTAATATTGAACCGCCATTGTTTCAGCTGAACTTACTGCGCGTCGATCCGAAGACAAAGGGGAAGGGACATCTCTCTGTTGCAGTGGAGGTGAGTGAGTTTTGCTCTACTTACCCATTCAACAATAAGAGTAATTAATTAACTAAAAACTATTGTAATATGTGTTGGACTCAGTTGTTTGAGGTGAACCCTTATTTGCACATGGTAGAGCTCAGAAAATGCGGCGGCGACATAGCACGGTACAGAGAGGTGCAGTTGAATATACTTATTTTAATGCTATGGAATCGCGAAACCTATTTAGTTTTGATGTGATTGATTCGTAAATTCAGACTGTACATAGATTGTCGCTCACGGATCGTATTATACACAGTTGTGCAGAAAGCTGTCAAATAATCTTAGCTTGCAAGAGTATGATAACGTGAAGAGTGACGCATAACTCGCCTGGTCGCCACGCTATTTTATGTATTCGCTAAATATTTATAAAATGTTGACTTGTAAATGGTCCATCTGCATAATATTAGACTTGAATTCTGGATACCAATAATTACTGTGTAATTTGTGAGGGCCCCGAAATATCGAGTTGTATGAAAAAGGAAACAGAGAGATTCGCACTCTATCGATCGATATAAAACACAAGTCTAATCTTGAGGTCTGATAATCAATAGTTACACTTGCGTGTACGAATTGGTTATTCATTTTTATCAATTTTGTTCAATGAAATGAAAGGAAGATGATTCAAGTTTGTTGAATGTAAGGAAGACGATTCAAGTCCCATTTATTATTTGAGACGTTATTTTGTCTCATTTCACCCACTAAAACAACGGAATTGAATGGCAGATAAGTTTCTCAGTTTTATCATCCTTAAAATATTTAAAATTCCATTTATAGTCGATATGTTATTTTATTTCATTTCATATTTTATTATAATGGAATTGAATGTGAAAACTATAATAAAATAGAATAAACAATAGCATTGAATTAAAATTATATCTGATTATTTGTTGTTAAATTATTTTAGCTATATAAATTAAATGATTGATAATTGTAGATAAATCATTTATAATAGCTATTAAAATATTTGTTTTATACTATAAAATAATTTATTCTTGCTTTACAATAGAAAATTTTAACTTATAAATAGTTTTTTTGCAATATTATGGTTTATCAATATCATATACTCAATATGGCAAGTGTTGATATCACATCTTTTTTAATTAATTAATTTGAAATTAATTAATTAAAAACACAGAATTAAGTTGGAAATAAATCTTAACTCTTAATCTATAATTTAAGATATTATTTTATAGTTTAATATATCAATATTTAAAATATTAGTAAATATAATATTGAAATAACAACAGTTAAAATTTACGGATATCTTTTATAATTTGTATTATTATATTTAAACATATTATAAAAAAGAAGAAATATTATTTTTTTATTTGTAAAAATAATGTATATTATTTGAAATATTTAGTTAATAATGAGATATTTAATTAATTTTACATTAAACATGTGTTTGATATTTAAAATAATAATTAATTAAATTATATAAAATTTTAAAGAAATATAATTATGTTAAAAAAATTAAATAAGTTTATATAAATTTAATTTTTATATTTAAGCTTTATTTTTTATTTAATTGTTTTATGTTTTTAATAATGAGATGATGTAACTTTTTTTTTCCCACATCTACCCAAGTAATGAGCTATCCGGGGTAAATATGTGACGAGAAGTTACTATGATATGGTTTGACCTCCTAAGCCACATTAAGGAAGTGGACAGATGAACACACACCATACAGACCTTCAACATCAACAATAGGACCCCTAGGAACCATCTCAACCTTCCTGTTAACCAACCCTTGAGTCCCACTGAGTTTTTAAGCTATTAAACCTTTGGACGCTCTCATACTATGGGCATGCCAGCATTTAGAGATCTTTGGACACTCCCACAAGCCTACACGCCTGCATTCAAGCACTATTTCCAGCAGACCTATGCTAGAGTTTGGGGACTTTAAGGCACTTTTCAAGCCTAGAATTTTGTCCACTGCCCAAAACTTGTTGTAACTTTTGGAATCCATTAAACACATGATGACAAGACTAATAAATCAAAAACTAACTCTAGGACTAAGCCTGACCATCCCCAACTAGGACTGACATTCTGTCAAAAACTTTGCATGAATGAAATCCACATGTTTAAATAACAGATCTAAGCATAGGGTCACATACTTATCTAATATTTGCTATGAGGCATTCTTTCCTTATCACTTTAGCTATAGTTTCATCCATTAGACCATAGATACATTGTTCATTCATATACAAGTATGAAAAACAAGATGGGATCCATACATAACCATTGTCATAATACATATTCATAACCAGCATAATAACAACAAAAATACCAAGGAAACAACAACCATATAATCCACATATAACCTATTGTAATACTCATGAGATAACAAGGATAAATAACCTCATATTAATGATGTAAAAGCCAACCTCGTATGGGACTACCACATTCCACCCGTCCGTAGAATGGCTTAGCCAAATCTCTCTTCAACCATTCATCCTCATGCCATATTCCAAGCATGAATGTGGGATCTCATAAAACACATCAATCAAAACCATCCAGGGCTTCCAAAGGCCAAACCACCTCAACCCATCAAACAAGTATTCCACTTCATGGTCAGAAATCACAAAACCATCATGAGTTTGGTCTCTACCCAAGCCTTCCAAGGCTCTAGAGATTTTTTTCCAACCCAGCTTCCAGGACTAGTAACTCAACCCACAGCTTATACCACACTCCAGAGCGTTTGTCCAACCAAGGCTCTTGGACTAGTAACTCAACCGACAGCTTTTACCAAGCTCGAGAGCATTTTTCCAACCAAGGCTCCAAGACTAGTAACTCAACCCACAACTTTTACCGGGCTCCAAAGCATTTATCCAACCAAAGGTCCAGGACTAGTAACTCAAGCCAGGCTCATCATATCGGTCATAGCATGCTCATGGAAATCAATGGACACTATTGGGTATTAGTGTCCCACAATGGCCCTACTCTTAAATGCTTTACCAGTATATTGTTGCTTGTTCCAATTTCTTTCATTGTTGCTGCTAATTCTTGTAGTCAATTTCAACCACCCAACCAAGCATTTCATGCTTTCCTATACCAAGCACATAATTTCCATTAAATTCAAAATAAATCGAAATAACTTCAAATCATACATCATTGGTAGCTTGTCAATAAGGAATACTTGCAATCATGTTTTCTTCCTCTCACAACAAGGCAAACTAACTGTTTGGTCAAATCATCATGAATAAACATATCACCTCCAGTTAGCTCAAGCTCAACCATCATAAATTAAAATCATGAATCACATGTAACCATCATAAACCAAAATCATAGATCACATGTAATCATCATAGACTAAAATCATAAATCATCTGCACAATAAAACTGAAATAAAATATTGATACTTATCCTTTAATCAATCCTTAGCTTCTACCTTTCTCCTTATTCTGTATGAACACCAGATCAGTTGCCACACCCGACAAACACCTAGTGTCTTCTCCTCAACCATGTGCACATACACATAGTGTTCATCACACATAGACAACCACACATGACATACCACACCATGCAATACATGCACTTATACTTGACATACCACACATACACCTACACTCAATGTACAACATGACAGATACATTTATACATGATGTACAACACCACACAATAGATGTACAACACAATGAATACACATGTCATGATACTACAACCACATAATGCACGTAGATAATACTGCATGCCTGCAACACACATGTATGATATGCACACAATACGACACGTATACCAATACCATATGTACAACATGTACACAGTACCACATGTACAAAGCACCACCTACACAACATGTGCACAACATCACATGTAAATGGTACCACCTACACAATGCCACATGTACATCGTACCTACTGTACGACGTGTACACAACGCTAGACATACACAACACCACATGCATGACATTTATAAGACACCACATGTGCACATCACTATATGCACGACATGTACACATCACCACCTACACACAATAACATATGTATAACATGTACACAACACCACTTGTACAATCATGCACACAACAACATATGTACATAGTACCACTTGTACATCATGCATAAAACATTGTGTGTACATAGAATTGCATACACAATATGTACATAGCATCGTATCTACACAACATTGCATATCCAACATGTGCACAACACCATATGCACACAACACCGCATATCCAACATGCGCATCGTGCAATATGTGCATAGCACCATATGCACACAGCACCGCATATCCAACATGTGCATCGTGCAATATATACACATCACCACATATCCAATACATACATAAAACCATATATACCCATCACTGCATATGAAACATTCACACAATACTATTTGTACCACCTTGTACATATTCATTGCATAACATGTACACACACTATATATACACAACACCACATGTGTCAACATCACAGATGCAACATATACAACATATGCACAATAGTAGTACCACACATCCAAAACAATATTGTCTCTACCAAGAAACCTTGCTTCTAGTGTCCTATCCTTGCTTGTTACAACATGCCGCAGACCACATTGCTTTCATTTCGCTGATGTATCCTTCAACGTTACCTGACATAACATAAACATACGCATAATACAAGCATACAATATCAATTCATATCCACATGATACTGGCCTCATATATTTGTCATGACTACTCTTCTCACTTGATTCTTTATAAACTAGGAACCTATTCATACCATTCACCTGCGTAAGAATCATTGCTCCACAATAATGATTCTTAAGGGCCCTATCAGACAACAACATACATACATGTATACACATATAGGCATCAACATAATCATGATTACAACATAATTAATAGATATCATAAGGTCAAGGTTACAAGAACTCCCTTTATGCGTGCAACACATGCGCAACATCGAGAACAATAGTTCCAAACATAGCCAAGGCATATGATGCCTCAAATCCATTTACCTTATCTTTCTTGATTACTTTTCTCATGACTATCCTGCCATCGTCTATTTACACCAATGGACCTAATCAGTCCAACTAGTTATCATATGCTTGCCTTTAGTTGTCTTCATACATGCACCAAGATTCATTCGGGTCTTACATCATGTAACAACCCTCGTCAAAATTCCATGTAAAAATATATAAATACCACGGAGGATGGGACACATATTCCAAGATGAATGTTGGGAAATACTTCCTAGGAGGTGTTCATTTGGTTGTTTATGGCTAAGGAAATTGGAAAAGGAAATGGCTAAGGAATTAAAAAGGCAAAAAGGTATTTTGGCGCATTTATTTATCAAAATAATAGAAATTAGGAGAAAAGGAAGGTGAAAGGTCACATTTTGCATGTGAGGAGGAAATTGAAGGAAAATAATGGAAAATGAAGAAAATAGATGCCTCATTAATAAAAAGGTTTATGAGGATCAGTGGGCAAGAATTAGTCAGTATAGCTTTGGAGCTCTCTCATTATTCTCTCTATC
>APFE031493621.1:0-10803 GCA_000404065.3 Pinus taeda | reverse complement strand
TAATAATAAAACCTCCATTAACTAGTTTTGACAATAATAATAATAATAATAATAATAAAACCTCCATTAATTTTACCCTATATTGTTAACGTCATTAATTTATATGCTTATTCAATTTTTTTTTTTTACACCAAAATAATTATATTTTATTATTTTTAGTTTTATTATTTACCTGTGTTAGAAATTTAACAAACTTATTAAATGTAAGTGGGTTAATTATATTTTTTATTCATTATAATATTTAATTTGATTCCGAGTGATTTGGGAGATTAGCTTGTGGATTAAAAAACAATCATTCAAAGATTTTTAAGTTATATATATATTTTTAGTTGTTTCTTTTCAATTATTGGGAGTTTCAAACTTTGGTCATTTTACATAATTATCATAGTGGAATTTGACTTAAAAAAGAAGAACTTGGAGTAGGCTTTCATCCACTTATGTGTATATGGTGTATAGGATGATTAATATATGTTAAGTGTATATGGTGCATACGATGATTAATATATGTTAATGTAATTAGATAATTTGACGACTACTTCACAATATTCCATAACTTCCCTAATAAAACAAAAAAAAAACTTAAATTATAAAAAATTGCACCTTATTTTCTAAAATTTATTATTAAAAGTATACATATAGACTGATTCACTCACGATGGAATGCTTATCACCAAAATGGTACCAGCCTCGAGGTCAAGATTTATTATTAAAAGTATACATATAAAGAGTGGTTCACACTTGATGGGATGCTTATCACCATGGGATGCTTATCACCAAAATGGTACGAGCCTCGAGGTCAAAATTTATTATTAAAAGTAGCAGTTGTCTATAATGATACTTTTTGGCAGCCTTTCCTGTGGGTTTTTCCGGTCAAAATCTGGCAGCAATTTATTAGAATCGCAAGTTTGATAGCTAGTTTCGGCACAATCAAAGCGTCCGAGGGGTTTTTTAGGGTGCTGAATCCAAATATGCAGTTCACATATAAAGAGTGGTTCATACCTGATGGGATGCTTATCACCATAACCAAAATTTATTATTAAAAGTATACATGTAAAGAGTGATTCACTCTTGATGAGATGCTTATCACCATAATCGTACAAGAGGTGGGACTCCAAAATTTATTATTAAAAGTATACATATAAAGAGAAGAGTAATTCACTCCGGATGGGATGCTTATCACCAGAATCATATGGTTGAGCTTGGACGCCCTTGGAAAGTTTAATTCCCCAAAATAACTTCTATTCCTCCACTCCTCCTCTGAACCCTAAACATGTGACCTAGATTGAATTAAACCCCATATTATTAAATATATATATATTAAACATCCCACCCAAAATTTATTAAAAGTATACATGTAAAGAGTGATTCACTCTAATCGTACAAGAGCTCTTACGCCCTTGGAAAGTTTAATTCCCCAAAATAACTTCTATTACTCCACTCCTCCTTTGAACCCTAAACATGTGACCTAGACTGAATTAAACCCCATATTATTAAAAATATATATATTAAACATCCCACCCAAAATTTGTTATTAAAAGTATACATGTAAAGAGTGATTTGATTCACTCTTGATGAGATGCTTATCACCAGAATTGTACAAGAGTTTGGACGCCAAAATTTATTATTAAAAGTATACATACAAAGAGAAGAGTGATTCACTCCTGATGGGATGCTTATCACCAGAATCATATGGTTGAGCTTGGACGCCCTTGGAAAGTTTAATTCCCCAAAATATCTTCTATTCCTCCACTCCTCCTCTGAACCCTAAACATGTGACCGGGACTAAATTAAACACCATATTATTAAAAATATATATATTAAACATCCCACCCCAAACACAATTAAATTACTAATCTTGTCTAAATATTCAACCAAAACTGCTGGATATGCCAACGAAGCCATTAACTAATATCGTTTTAGACCATATATCAAAACATTATAATGCCGCATTAGAAATATATTCGATTCATAATTCTAACCCACTCCTGTCTAAATATTCAACCAGAACTGCTGGATATGCCAACGAAGCCATCAACTAATATCGTTTTAGACCATATATCAAAACACTGTAATGTCACATTAGAAATAATACGATTCATAATTCAAACTATTAATGTAGTTTCAGAACCAAATATCAAAATAATAGTCTCAATAATAGAATCATAAGTTCTATCATCCCTGCTTTATCTAAATATAAGGCGAAGTTCCAACATCTTTCACAATTTCAAAATAAAATAGTATATCAGTGACATCTTCACTGAGCAATCTGAACATAAGGCGAGATTCCAACACCTTTCACAATTTCTAGAATTCTGATCACCCGAGGCGGCTTCATGCTTGAGCACCGATGGTACTTTTTTTATCCTTCTGATTACTTTTATATATGAAAATCTTTGCCACTAGACCGCAGAACTCTCTGCTTTCAAGACAAATAACAATTACAAGAAATAACAGTTTAGAAACAAAAAGACTATCAGGATATCAGCCAGAAAAACAAAACAGAGTGGTCTACTAAACGAATGGGTTTACTTAATAAAAAGCATGGATGACATGTTATATTGGATTAACCGATACTCACTTCCATGGCTCGTCGCCCAGAAGTATTATGTCTCCTTCAAAGTCGCTGTAGGCAACCGACCAACCTTTGCTACAATCTCGCAGTTGACCTTCAAGATTGAACAACACTTCCAGTTCACCAATAAGCTCTGGATAGCCTTCAAATTTAGTAAGATCTACAGATCTCCCAATACCATTACCTTGTTTAAATACCTGCAGTTTAATGCAACAGGACATTGATGCTTTTCTCCTCGTGAAAAATCCTTTTAATAGCGAACAAATTCTGGAATTTTTTAGAATGGAATTCAATAGTAACTTATGATGTAATTATTCCGAAAAATATTGAATAGATTGGCAAAGTATAATGTGATTACTAAACAAAATTATTATCAAAATCAGTAAAATCACAAAAACAGAAAATCAAACAAGAAATCAATATCTTAGTTTTCCAAAACCCAAACCCTGGTTTATTCACTTGGTTGAACTTTCCAATAACCCAACAAATCTGTGAAAAACAACTTGTGATTAATCCGAAAATTATTAAATCGATTGGCAACTTATAATGTGATTAATTCGCAAGAATATTATCAAAATCAGTAATATCACAAAAACAGAACATCAAACGAGAAATCAATATCTTAATTTTCCAAAATCCCAAACCCTGGTTTATTCACTTGGTTGAACTTTTCAATAACCAAACAAATCTGTGAAAAACAACTGTTCAGCCCACTGTAAAATAAATCGTACCTTGGTCCGGCTCCGACTAGGATTTCGCTGATGTCTATATTGATCTTCATGAGTTTCTTTTGATGACTTGCTAGTTCTCCTCTCCTGTTCAACTACCTTGGTCCGGCTCCGACTAGGATTTCGCTGATGTCTATATTGATCTTCATGAGTTTCTTTTGATGACTTGCAACTTCTCCTCTCCTGCTCACTTGTTGAAGTATAAGTAACACCAAACAATTTGATACCCGCTTTAACAGGACGTGAAACACTTTTGGAAACGCAGCTGCCCAACATAGCAAAACCAGGATTCTCATGCTCAGGTGTTGCTCCCATGTTACACACTTGCATGTTTCTAGTTGCGTCCCTTTGGCTATCCAGTACAGTTGCACCATTATGTGCTCCTGAAAATTGTGATGGGTATGCTGATTTTCCTTTATCCTCTTGCTTCTGTTCAAACTGTTTTCCTGGAACCCTTAATGGCTGCGCATCTTCCAGAATACAGGGATTAGGACTTGTGAATGAGCCAGGGAACTTTTGCGTCCCACCAGTGGCCTGAAGAGCAGAGATTTCCGAAACCAAATTTCTTTTAGGGTTCATATCTTCTTGATCTACCAAACCCAATCTTTTTTCACGGTGCATACCTTCCAGATCTTGTAAGTCCATTGGAGAAAATCTTTCACAAGCCACTAATCTAGCACTACTGCAGCAGTCAAAATACTTGCAAAGAATTGATAAGTGGGGAGATGTAGCTAATGTATTTACTAGTTAATAGTGGCCTCTGGCGCTTGGTTACGGGTCGAGGTATCGTAGCTGCTAGAATTAATGGAGGTTGTAGTCGTGTGGAGGCAGGGTTGAATTTTGGTAACGCCACCTTTGTATTTATATTTTGAACTTCCAAAATCAGGACCACGCTATGTTTAGATTCTTCTGTGCAAACATGTGATTAATCTTCAAGATCTGCGGTTATTCAATAGACACATCTTAATATAGACACAACGTTCTCACAATAAAATTATCATGAGATTAGTTTTAGTGACTAATATTCATGACTTAAAAAAGCACACATTAGGAGCACATTGCCCGGACTAGAGCCATGCAAGCTCTTCTAGTAACAGGTTGTACTAGTAGGCAAGTGAAAGTGAAAACGCAGATATGCACTTTAGACCTGCATCATAGAGCCAGGACTTATCCCACGGCGATGAGGAGGAGCCTCCATAGTACCAGGTCCAACCACAGAGAGCGAGGCTACCAGCAGCCTCTATAAATATAAAATAATGTATCTAATTATAAACTCGAAAAACTGCCAAATATTAATACATAAAATTGTACGCCATGTTTACACTTTTCTCCGGTGAATCTAGGAGTAATCTAAAACATCTGGATCTCTGGTTAATCTTAATATAGACACAACGTTCTCACAATACAGTTATGAGGATAGTTTTGGCGACTGATATTCATTAAAAAAACACTTTCTAAATATATTAAATTGCATGTAAGTATAAACTCAAACTACCCGATATTAATACTTAAAATTGTAACTCAATGTCTTTTTTACTAATATAAAATTGTATTTCACTTTTTATTAATATAAAACTGTATTTTTTACTCGGGAAAAACTTGTCATAATTAATTGTCAACTATAAAATTGTATTTCTTTTTACAGGTAAGAAATGGAGACATCTGGAATAACCATTTCTAGTTGTTCACATGGAATGCAGACTAAGTCGTCACCCTTATTTAAGGAAAATCATGCCATCTGGAATAACGCGCTAGTGGAGAGGTGTTTTAGGAAATAACCACGCCACCTGGAATAACGCGCCAGTGGAGAGGTGTTTTAGGCCGTTAACCCATTTCCTTAGGTCCAAGGAAGACCAACTCTTAGCCAGATAAAAACACTTTTATGGTATACTCCGGGGCGATAAATTATTCAAGGAAAACCACGCCACCTAGAATAATGTGCTAGTGGAGAGGTGTTTTAGGCGGTTAACCCATTTCCTTAGGTACGAGAAAGACGAGCTCTTAGCCAAATAAAAACACTTTTATGGCATACTCGAGCGATAAATTTGTATTTCATTAGTTTAAGTTGTTTTATTTTTTATTTAAAATGTCATAGATATTATATTAAATTCTTTATTATAATTCTATTATTAATTGTTATTTTTTTAATGAGTATGAATTTTAATTTTAATATTTAATAATATTTCATTAGTTTAAGTTGTTTTATTTTTTATTTAAAATGTCATAGATATTATATTAATTTCTTTATTATAATTCTATTATTAACTGTTATTTTTTTAATGTGTAGGAATTTTAATTTTAATATTTAATAAATGCCAAACATAACTAACAAACTAAATTTTCTTTTTTCACCATTTTTTTCTTATCAATTTTGTTTAAATTAGGGTAGATATTTTTAAAAATCATAAATTTATGTTGATTAATTTTGAAGATGGAATGTGTTAGGGGTTTGTTAGGGTGTTGAATCTAATTATGTATTCAAAAGTGTATTTTAAGTAATAAAAAATAAGAATCTTACTAAAAATTCTCTGTTTCATTGGACCCAAAATGCCATTTCATCTATTAGTTAGAGCATCAATAAATAATAAATAATATGACCATATAACTATTTATTTTAATCTATTAATAAGGGCTTGGAGTAGTTAGTCTTTCTCATAAGTAAGAAAACATGTTAACGACCCAACCTATTTCCATATCACTAATGGGTAATTTCAAGTGGGGTAATTTTCTTTGAATAACCATGATGAGTCCATATGATGATTGTCCCACCATTGGTCTGACACTTGAGTTATGATAGATTTTCTTACTACATAAAAATATAAAATTAAATTAAAAACAAAAACTACGTATAATAATTATATTAAATTAAAAACAAAAACTACCTATAATAATTATATAATCGCCACTCTCTCAACCTATTAAATGGCATAGTCTAACTTATAGATGAAATAGTGTTTTTATCGAAATCCAACAAAATAATTTCAAGATAGAATGCAACGTTTGAATTCTGCAAATTAAACAACAAAAACTCAAGGCTTTAAAAGTCTCCATTGGATTTTGCTTAAAATTTACCAGAAATATCATGAAAAAAGCCATTTCGTCTATAAATTCGACTAGGCCCTACTAAATCGAAGTTCAATTTTTTTTTCTTTTTTTTTGCATTAAGAGTAAAT
Organism: Pinus taeda; assembly: GCA_000404065.3. NCBI lineage: Eukaryota > Viridiplantae > Streptophyta > Pinopsida > Pinales > Pinaceae > Pinus > Pinus taeda. The sequence goes on along the minus strand of APFE031493621.1, from coordinate 4,331 downwards.
ATGAATAGAATAATTATTGGACATTTTGCATTAAATAAAAACTAATTGTGCTGAGGTGTTCTCGAACATGGTAGAGATATTGTAATGTTTTGTTTAACATTTTGACTCAATCAATCATTATAATGATAATTAATAATTAAAGTAGTCTACATTCATGATGTACCAAGAGCTAAGACTCTTTCAACATTACTTTCCCAAATGGCATATTCATAATCCTTGCATAGCATTAATATATTTCATAGACAAAATTAATTATTTTCCTAATTATTGTTATAGTTATAATTAATAGTTAAACTAGTCTAGATTCATGACGTACCAAGAGCTAAGACTCTTTCAACATTACTTTTGGATATGACATATTCATAATTCTTGCATAACATTAGTATATTTCATGGATAAAATTAATTATTTTCCTAATTATTGTTTGACCTTCCCATGGTATGCAAAGTATCATAATTTTTTTAGCTGCAATAATTAAACATTTACAAGTTACCAGGGGATGTTACATTCCCCCCCTCATTCTTAACACCATCCCGGTGTTTTTGCGTCCTCAAAATAGGTTTCAGTATGCTTCCTTCATAATTTTTTCGTCCTCCCAGGTAGCCTCTTCTAGGCTAAAGTTCCTCCACTGCACCTTAACCTATAACTCACTTCCACAATGTTACTTCTCTATGATCGAATATATGTAGAGGTTTGATTAGGAACTCATCGTCTGATTCAACTTGTATATCATTCCTAATGATAACATTCTTAGGATCATATATATATTCCTTTAACAAAGAAACATGAGAAATGTTATGTATATGTATGTGGCTGCACAAGGCTAGTTGATAAGCCACAGGCCTAATTCGAGCCAAAATTTGAAAAGGGTCGTAGTACCAGGGGGCTAGCTTGGAACATCCTGCCCAACACATAATCTTTTTTTAGGCTTCACTCGTACATACACGTGGTCCCCAACATGAAATTCTCGATAGTTTCTTTTTTTATCAACATAGGTTTTTTGTCTATCTTGAACAAACTTCAAATTCGACCTTACTTTTCTTACGACTTCTTCCATTTCTTCCAATATATCAAATCCCAATATCAATTCGTCTTCAGAGCCACTCCAGTTTATAGATGTTCTACATTTGGGTCCATATAACACCTCAAACAAGCTCATATTTAGGGAAGCTTGATGGTTATTATTGTAAGCAAATTCCGCCAAGTGTATATAGTCCTCCTACTTCATCAATTGATACATCACATACATTCTCAACATATCTTCAATCACTTGGTTTACACGTTCAGTCTGTCCACCGGTTTGAGGTTGGTATGCAATGTTGAATTGCACTTGAGTACCTAATCCATTAAACAAAGATATACAAAATGCAGATATAAATTTAACATCCCTATCAGAAATTACCACTTTTGGTATTCCATGCACCCTGAAAACTCTTTCATAAATATATTAGCAATTTGAAACATCTTAAAGGAACATTACATTGGAATAAAATGAGCATACTTACTTAGTTTGTCTACTACCACCATTATATAGTCATTTTGTTTCTTGGTCTTAGGTAGGCCAATAATGAAGTCTAATGTGATAGTCCCCCATTTCCATTCCGGAATAGGGAGTGGGTGGAGCAACCTAACTGGGTGTTGGTGTTCAGTCTTTAGTTGCTGGCATTCCAGGCATTTAACTAATTATTCAACCACTTCCTTTTTCATACATGTCTAGAGGTATTCCTTCCTTAATGTAGTAATCAAATTTTGGTAGCAAGGATGAGTTGCGTAAGGAATTTTATGACACTAATTTAGAATCAACTGCTTGATGCATAGTTGATTAGGAACATATATTCTACTTCGATATATCAACATGTTCTCTTTATTTACCTCATATCCTAGTTGTTGTTCGTTGTTGTTTGGATCCTGTGCTTGCTACCATAAAAACCGATATTCTAGATCTCTTTGGAAAACCTCCTTAATCTGTTCTTTAAAAGCAGTTCTTACTTTAGTAAATGAGATTTCATAGACACATTTCAACTTCCTACTTAAGGTGTCTGCAACCTGATTCTCCTTTCATTAAATGTTTAATTTCAAACTCAAACTCACTCAAGAAACTGATCCAACGTGCTTGTCGAGCATTTATAGTAGGTTGCTTAAAATAATTAGTTAAACTGCTATGATCTGTCACTAATATAAACCGTTTCCCAAGTAAATAATGGTGCCACATTTTTAAGGTGTGAATCACTGTTGTCAACTCCAAGTCATATGCTAAATACTTTTGTTCACGATCCTTCAATTTTTGAGATTCACAGGCTACAAATCTATCCTCGTGCACTAACACTCCCCCTACTCCCTCTTTACACTCATCTGTACAAATAGTAAATTCCTTGTCTTGGTTAACAATTCTTAGAATGGGACAGTGGTAAGTAAATGTTTCAACCATTCAAAACTGTTTTGATTCTCAACTTTCCATTTGAAAATTCTTCCTTTCTTTTGCAGGGTGGTAATGAGATAAGCCACTTTTGAAAATCCTTCAATAAATCACATATAGTATCCAAACAACCCCATGAAGGATCTTATATCAACCACATTCCTAGGAACGAGCCATTCCATACCAGTTTTATCTTTTATGGGTCTACACCAATTTCATCCTTAGTAATAACATGTCCTAAATATTGGATTTGTTCCTTATAAAACTCACACTCATTGTATTTTTCATACAATTGATGCTCCCTCAAGGTTTGCAAAACAATTTGCAGATGTTTTTTGTGTTCCTCCATATTTCACGAATAAACAAGTATATCATCTATAAAGATCAATACAAATTTATCCAAATAATCAGGAAATATACTATCACAAGACACATAAATGTCATGGGGGCACTAGTTAGGCCAAAGGGCAGAACCACAAATTTGTAATGCCCATAGCGAGTTTTGAAAGTTGTTATATATATATATCTTCTTTAATTCTTATCTAATGATACGTTGAATGCATGTCAATTTTAGAGAATACTATAGCCCAATTTACCCAATCAAATAAATTGTCAATACAGGGTAAAGGGTATTTATTTTTCATCGTTAACTTATTTAATTGCCTGTAGTCAATACACAATCGTAGAGTGCCATCCTTCCTTTTAACAAAAAGTACTGGAGCTCCCCAAGGTGACACACTTAGGCAAATTTACTTGTTGTCAAGTAACTCTTGAAATTGCATTTTAAGTTCAGTTAGCTCAGGGAAACTCATACAATAGGGTGCTCTTGACACAAGAGCCACTCCTAGAACAAGTTCAATGGTAATGTCTATGTCCCTTTTAGGAGGCATTCCAAGGATATTTTCTGGGTAGGCATCAACAAAGTTATGTACAATAGGCAGATTCTCTAGAGTAACAACCTTATCCTTTGAGTTTGTATACCCCACTTGTGCCACATAAATTTGACATCATTTCCTAATACATTTTGCCAATTGTGAAGTTGTGACTGGTCTTTATTTTAGGGGTATTTTCAATCCTTGAAATTCTTGCCTCATACCCTCCTCATCCAAATAACTAATTTTTTTGTCTTACATTTTTATGAGAGACCAATGATATTCCAACCAACACATACCAATTAAAAGGTCATAAGATCTTAGGGGTAAAAAATTTAAGTTTTCTACTATTGGCTGTGTTGCTAGCTCTACAGGACAATTGTCAACCTTATCCATTACTCTTCTTTTTGCCCCTGTAGCTAGTTATACCACCCACAGATTTTTAAATTTGGTGGTTTTCAAATGACATTTTTCTACTAGCTTAGGACTTATGTAACTTAAATTAGCCCCTGGATCAATTAAAATGGAGACAGTTTGGCTGAAAATTTTACCTTCAAACTCCACCATGGTCAATTAGTACTCGACCTAGTGATCCTCCACTGCAGCATTGATTTTTGGCAAGCTCCTTGCAACTTTTCCTACTATGGACGCTTCCTGAATCTGCGCTACTTGTTCTATTCTTTTCTGGTAGGGAATTTTTGACATAATGCGGTTCCCCACATCCCCAACACTGTAATGAAGGTCTAGCTGTGGGTTCCAGCTCTTTTACCAGACCGTTCATAAGGTTTTAGCTCATTCTGCAATTTAATCCTTTCCTCGGTCCTCCCTGTATAATTTTTCTATTGATTCTTGTAAGACCCTTTAAAATTCATAGACTTCAATCATTTAAAAATTTGTGAGGGTTTAAGACCCTTCTTTTCTCTCCACTTTTTGCTTCCATCCCCATTTTCCTTCATCTATTGGTCACATATTCACGCTTTCCTAATAACTTCGTCCATGGTTTTACGATTGTATAATTCCAAACATTCCTTCATGAATACATG
>APFE031493620.1:0-24253 GCA_000404065.3 Pinus taeda | reverse complement strand
GCTAGGCTAGTCTAGAGTAGGCTAGAATAGGCTATGCTAGAATAACATAAGCTAGGATAGAGTAGGTTAAGGTTGGCTAGGATAGAGTAAGGTAGAGTAGGATATGCTAGAGTAGGCTAGAGTAGGTTGCAGTAGTCAGGCTAATATAGGCTAGCCTAGGGGCTAGGCTAGTCTAGAATGGGATAGAGTAGACTAGGCTATGTTAGGCTAGTCTAGAGTAGGCTAGAGTAAGCTAGGCTAGTCTAGGCTAGGTTAGAGTAGCCTAAGAAAGGTTAGGCTTGGCCAGGGTAGGGTAGGAAAGGCTAGGTGAAGCTAGGCTAGAGTAGGTTAGGCCATAGTAGGCTAGGGTTTAGGCTAGGCTAGCTATGGGTGGACTAGAGGCGGCTAGGCTAGAGTAGTCTAGGTTAGAGTAGGCTAGGCTAAACTAGACTAGGCCAAAGTAGGCTAAACTAGGCTAAAGTAGGTTAGGCTAGACTAGACTAGGCTAGGCTAGGAAAGGCTAGAGTAGGGTAGGCTATGCTAGGTTAGACTAGGCAAGAGTAGGTTAAGCTAGGTAAGGCTAGGTTAGGCTAGTGTAGGCTAGAGTAGTCTAGGCTAGAGTAGGTTAGGCTAGGGTAGGCTAGCTAGAGTAGAGTAGGATAGGTTAGGTTATGTTACGTTACGCTAGAGTAGGCTAGAGTAGGTTAAGCTATGCTTGAGTAGGCTAGACTAGGATAGTTTAGCATAGGATAGAGTAGGTTAGGTTAGGTTAGGTGAGAGTAGGTTAGGCTAGGCTATAGTAGTTTATGGTAACATATAGTAGGTTAGGTTAGTCTAATTTAGGATAGGTTAGGATAGGATAGACTAGGTTACCCTAGGGTATAATATGCAAGGGTATACTAAGACAGAGTGGGCTAGGCTAGGCTAGAGTAGGATAAGCTAGGATAGAGTAGGTTAGGCTTGGCTAGGCTAGAGTTAGGTAGAGTGGGCTATGCTAGAGTAGCCTAGAGTAGGTTAGAGTAGTCTAAGCTAGAGTAGGCTAGCCTAGGGTAGGCTAGCCTGGGGTAGGCTAGCCTAGGGTAGGCTAGACTAGGGTAGGCTAGACTAGGGTAGGCTAGCCTAGGGTAGGATAGACTAGGGTAGAGTGGGCTAGAGTAGGAAAGGTTATGTTAGGCTATGCTAGAGTAGGCTAGAGTAGGATAGGCTAGTGTAGGCTAGGCAAGAGTAGGCTAGGCTAGGCTAGGCTTGGCTAGGGTAGAGTAGGCAAGATTAGGTTAAGCTAGGCTAGAGTAGGTTAGGCTACACTATATTAGGCTAGGCTAGGCCATAGTAGGCTAGGGTCTAGGCTAGGCTAGGCTAGGATAGGCTCGGCTAGCCTCTGTTAGTGTAGGCTAGGTTAGAGTAGGCTAGGTTAGGCTAGAGTAGTCTAGGTTAGGCTAGAGTAGACTAGGTTAGAGGAGACTACGCTAAAGTAGGCCAGGCTATGATAGACTAGACTAGGCTAGGTTAGGCTAGGCAAGGCTAGGCAAGGCTAGAGTAGGGTAGGGAATCTTAGAGATGCTTATCTCTAGGTTCCTACCAAGATTCTGCTTTTCCCTAAATCATCTACAAATTAAAGTAACTTACCTTTCATATCAAGAATTATTTCATGAGCTCCCAACTAATTCGTAACAAGAATTATAACATTGGATACCAAGGTGGTAATATATTATAGTATCTAAGTACAACATGCTCTCAAAGTAAGTTTGCAATATTTGAACAATTGTTATACCCCTTTTTAATAATTAAATTCATCTCTAACAATTTATAATGAATTTTCTTGCATTCCATTAAACCATATCTAAATAATGAATTTGGAGAAATGAAAGTTTTATTGTGTTTTGGATCAATTAATAAAGAAAATTTAATTCCATTTATTTCACCTACAATCTACAAGATTGTAGATTGATGTTCTACTTGATAATTATTCACCATAACATGAATCCTATGTGTCTTATGTTAGGTTAATATTGACTCACAAAGTATTTAAGATAACCTTGTTGGTCATTCATGGATTTATCATTGGTGTTTTATGAGCCCATGGCATGGGTGACCCATGGTATTTAATCTGATAAATCATATTTAAAGTCTTGAAGAACTCCATAAAATGCCTCAGATGGCCTAGTGTTTGGTCAACTTGGATAAGGTCAATATATAATATATATAGTTCTAATTTCCCCACTAAAGGGTTTCCGGGGTAAATATCGACTCTTTGCTACATGTGTACCATGAGTTTATCTCATTTCTCTAGTTACACTCCTTTTTAAACATGTGGTATCATAGCACAATTAGAGAAATAAAATGAACACAAATGATTATACACATGGAAAACATGTATGTAAGAGTCAATATTTACCTTGGACACACTTTACCAGGAAAGTCAAAACTCGAGATATATATCTTTATTACTATAATCCAAGCCAGCTAAAAAGCAAGCCACTTGAGGTATTTTACAATGGATTCCTTCAAGCCTTAAAATTAGCTTAATCACATCAAATATCATGGGAGAATACCATGGGTTTCCCAATACCATGATCCTATAAACCACCAAAAGTAATCATGTTAATGATCGAATCAAATAGATTGCATATGCTAAGAATAAGTTATGGACCTATGGAATACTAATGTAAGTCTATTGAATGATCAATTATATAATGGTGTTGAAGGATGCCAGAAGTTATCATTAGCTGGACCATTGATGAGATAAAGAAAAAATACCAAAAACTCGTGTGTATGAGTTTGATACGGTTTACATATCAATGATGCATAATAGTTGGAGGAACTAGAGAACATTATGGGCATAATATGAGACCAAATAGGGACACTTTATGTGAGGTGCCTTCAATGTGTAGGAAATTTATCCAAGTGGATGAATGAAAACTTGCGTCAGCGCGGTTTAGCTTATCATGACTATGTAGAATATTAGTTATGCCCCTTGAGGTCAACAATTATTGTAGTTTCCTCATAGTTATTAATTTCATAAGCTCTAAAGTCTTAAAATGCCCATAGGTGTAGGCATGAAAATATCATCACTATAGGAGGTGGAATGCTTGAGTAGCATCCATGAGTGAAGTTATGTTAAACCTTGAGAATAACTCTCCAATTGAATCAGAGCCCCCAAGAACCTTTGGTTTCATAGTAGCATTAGTGGCTTTAATGGATTCCACTCAACCATTAAAGAAATAACAAGAAATGAGAGTTATGGGAAAGGATAGTTTACATTGACACACTAGGGGATAACTCACTATCAAAGAAATTACAGCCGCAAGTCTCCTAAATCAAATGATCATAGATTTTAGCACCAAGATGGAAAAAATTCATTAGGAATGATGGGTTACAAATTAATAGAGTTGAAGCTATTACAGTTAGACAAAGGAATGTTTAGATATCACACACTGGCACTTACTTGAGCATGGAATCAAATATTCAAACCATACAATTCAAGGTTGTCATTGTGATTATAACAAACATCATTTCCTCCTACTAAATCGATCATCCCTTAGTTTTAAACCTAATGAACTCGTTGCTTACATGAAGTGATGGTTCATGGGTACGTGAACCATGGTAAATGAAACCTAGAAAAGCATCACAATGATTGACTTGGAACATAGTAGAAGCACATGGATGTAGATTGGAGTTTAAAGAAATACTCGAATAAGGAGTGTTTGCTTCAGGTGTTGTGTTTGGAGTAGAGAGGGATGTTGATAAAGAATATGGTAGATGTTTCTTGCATCATTTTCTCAGACATACAATGTTAGTGTTTGTATCTCATACAAGTATTTCCATGAGGGTGTATGCTTATGGAGATTTCCATTAAAAGTATCGTATGGTTTTTCAAAAGTTCACTTTATTGAATAATTAACAAAGTGGACATTTTTTAATTAAGTTGACTTTTAATTAATAAAGTGACTATCGTTGAACACGCAGTTATATCTCATTCGTTGAAGATTAATTTTTTGGCTCATGTCAAAGTTGTAAAAGAAAGAGACAAAAAAGGACAAAGAGCATTCATTTCAAAAGTCACATGAGTGAATGAGGAAATTAGAGATTTTATTTTTATTAATTGGTGAGGATTTCAGTAGCAGTTCAACAAGGAGAAGATATCCAGTTTTTAGCAAGGAGAAGTAGCTAGCTAGCAACAAGTAAAAGATTAGGTTGTACAGTTGTCCATATAAATTTTATACCATCATATAAATTATGTGTAGTCATATGAATTTGGAGAGCATTCTACCTTGATTTCCATGCAGACTGAAATTTTCATGTTTGCTGTTCGTTTGGTTAATTTCTCAAAGCAATTTTCCTTATAAGGGAGCCCTTGTAAGTTATGAATATAATTTTTGAATGATGAGCTAATCTAAGAGAGCGTAAATAAATCATGCACTGTGTGATTGATTTTTTCGTTTTTCATTGCATGCAAGATTTTATAATTCTAGCAACTAGTTCTAAACTATTTGCTTAGATGAATAGTTTTAGGATACTTTAACAAGGTACCAAAGAACTTTTTTTGAAAGAAAATAAAATCTTTTATTTCCTGGGTTATTTCAGCCAACTTCATAGAGGTACCTCGAGACTGACATGTCAATAACCAGTGTGAAATTTGAGGATCGAATTGATGAGGTTTCAAATTTATTTCCATGGAAGGCAAGAATCTAGGTGATCTCGAAGGAACAAGACTTATGTGAAGTCATGTCTAATTCTAAAGTGGACATTAAGGAGCACAGAGACACTAGTGGTAGTGGACCTTGAAGTGTAGGCAACATGGGATAATAAGGACATAAATTCATAAGGGGTGATCCTCGAAGCTATTAAGGATCACATGATTTTTCATGTTGCAAAAAATACTATATCTAAGAACATGTTTGATAACTTGGTATCGCTTTTTCAAAGTGATAGCATGAGTCAGAAAAATATACTATAAAATAAACTCAAAGTGTGTAAAATGAACCCCTTTGAAAATGTGACAAAATACCTTATGAGGGTCACATAGATCGATGACCAACTTGCAACTATTGAAGAAGCTATATTGGATGTAGAGCTAGTGAATGTTGCTTTGAATAGGTTCACCAAGGCCTAGGAACCGTTCATCATGGGAATATGCATGGGAACATCTTTCAAATTGGGAGAGACTGACGACATCCAAGAGGAGACTCATAAAGAGTTCGGGAATAACCAACAAGGAGGAGAAACAGATGAAAACTTAGCCTTGGTTAGCAAGACGAAAAATACCAAAGGAAAAGTTTCCATCAACAAGGACGAATGTCAAGGAGAGGGACAATACTATGGACATAAGAGAGATATGAGTAAAGATTGAATGATATATCTTCCATTACAATCACCACTTTTCTTCTCGGTTTCCGTAAAGGAAGACAATTGCAAGTCACAAATAGTTGTGGTGACAACAAAGACATAGTTGATTGAGCTTGCTTCCAAGTTCAAGTGTGAATTTTCACTTATGTCTTGCTTTTCTGCCAACACTTTTGTTTGAAGTGCTTGGTACTTGGATAATGGCACCTGCCACCACATGAAAAAGGCTAGAGAGTTATTCAATAGTTTTATAGAGGATGACTCAGGGATCCATATTGACTTGGCAATCAGGCCGAGTATGCAGTGAAGGGATGGAGAATAGTTTAATTCTAGATTGAGTCAAGAGTGTGCTTTGATGGATAGGAGGTACTATGTATACATGGCATAATGAAATACCTTTTATCCATCTCAATAACAGGGGGAAAAGGATATGAGGTTAAAAGACAAAGGGGGAAAGTATTCATCTACCGAAATGGATCTAGTTTGAAGACTGGAGTGAGGATTGGAGTCCAAGAGGGGAACTTATAAAAAATTAAGAGTCAACATACTCAGACACTAGTGCACACTAGTAAGAGAATGTGTGAGGTTTAACATGGGGGATGGGACATCCCCATCACAGGTCGCTACCAATACTGATATGAATGGCCACTAGGCTTCTACAATTTAGTATGGATGAGTAGGGGTGTGAAAAGGGTGTACACTTGGAAAGAATTTCAATGCATATTTCCCTAGCAATGAAACTCGACCCAAAGAAATTTTGAATATGATCCATTCTGATTTAGGAGGGCCTATGTGAATATCTTCATTAAATGGCATATCATACTATGTAACCTTCATTGATTACTTACCTAAGAAGGACTAGATCTACTTCATAAAAAACAAGGGTGAGGTGTTCAATCATTTTAGAGTTTTCAAAGCTTGTGTGGAGAACATGAAAAAACAAGAATATCAAGGTTTTGAGGACAAACAATGAGGGTGAATACACCTCTAATTAGTTCACTAATGTACGCAAGGAGATAGGGATAAAGAGCAAGAAAAACTTGGCCTATGGGGTTGCAGAGAGGAAGAACCATTTTATCATCCGTGAAGTGAAGGACATAAAACATAAAAAAAGTTTGAAGATGATTTTATTGGTTGATACATGCAATACAACTATGTATTTGCAGAATAGGAGCCCACATTAGATTCTAGAGGATAAGACACTAGAGGAAGCATCCGCAAGAAAGAAATTTGAGACAGGACATCTCGGGATATTTGGTTGTCTAGTCTACATACACATAGCTATGGAAAAGTGGATAAGGTTATATCCCTTAGGTGCGAGGGGCATCCTACTGGGATACAGTGGGGAATTGAAGGCTTCTAGGGCCTTCTTGACAAATCAATGGTAGACAGTGGTGAGCCGAGATTCCAAGTTCAAGGAGAAATTGGCATCTTGGAAATGGAGGACCTACCTGAAGATATAGAGGGGACTCAGGAGGAGGATCCAAAGGATGATTAGAGAGAAAATACTTCGAGTAGTAGATATATACAACTTTTAGTGCAATAGGAGTAGCCAATGCCTTTGACATCCCTTAGTAGGCCCAAGTGGGTAGAGCAAACCTTATAAGATACTCAGGAGCATGTTGAACCTCCCAAGTCCACTTTTAAGGAGACAAAACCTTTATGAAATTTTTTGACGTACATGGATTTGAATACCATCATCATAGACTCAAAGCCTTCCAGCTTTGACGAGGAAGCTAACCAAGAAGTGTGGATAGATACCATGGTGGAGGAGAACAACTCCATCATGAAGAATGATGTTTCAAAGATTGTGTCTAGACCAAAGGGGAAGTAAGTTGTGACTTCGAAGTGGCTTTATAAGGAAAATCATGTAGAAGATGGTAGTGTGGAGAAATAAAAGGCTAGATTTACGGATCGTGCGTTTTCTCATAAAGAGGGAGTAGACCGTGAGGAGACTTTTTCTCCTGTAGCTAGATACTACTTTACTAAAGAATTTCTTTCAATAGCTTTTGAGACAAGGTGGACCATCCACCAAATGGATGTGAATATCACCTTCCTCAATGTCATTATTGAGGAGGAATTCTATATCGAGAAACCATAGGGGTTTGAAGTCCATGATAGAGGGACTTATGTATGTAGTTTTAATCAATCGATATATGGACTCAAATGGGTACCCAAGGCATGGTATTCCAGGAGCGCTAGCAATATGCAAAACATAGGCTTCACCAAGAGTGAGGTGGATCCCTACCTATACTTCTTGTTGATTGGGTCTAAGCCCCACATTTTAGTGTTGTATGTGGATGATCTCATTCGAATAGTTGTAGAGAGATTGATTATAGGTTGTATTTCAGATTTAACATTATAATTTGAGATGAGGGATATGAGGTCTATGCATCACTTTCTGGGAATTTGCAACGAACACACGAGATCTTCCTTAGGGAGGGAAAGTGCAAACTATAGACTTATCTCCATTGTTAAATTTGCACCCATCTTCACTCCTATTTCCTTCACACTGGTAGCTTAAAAATAGAGTTCATATCTCGTGTCTTCAGCCAAAAATCCCTCGTTTCATAGATTTTTGGTGCTTTGTGTGTTCTATGCATAGTAACCTTCCAAGCCAATCGTTTTGTGTCTCTTTTGCACACTTTGATCATTCTCCCTCTCCACACAACTACTATAAGATTCTCTCCCTTTGCACCTACATCATTTTTGGTTCACAAACTCATTTCTTTCTTTGCCACATTCCACAAGAAAATGGGACAGTATGGGAGATCGTCCTCCACTCAGGCTGCCCAGTCTGACTTCAATGTTGTTAGCACAAGGAATTCCATGGTTAGGTGGGTAGTCATGAAAATTAAGAGATGTTGGTATGAGCCTACCCGTGAAATGTCATAGGAGATCCAACCAGCGCGCAAGAGGCCCTCAACATGCATGCAAAAATGTATGACACACCTTCCCTCTAAGAGCTTTGGATATGTATGTTCCTCCCTTCAGTCGGTCATCACTTTATTTCCACATATATTTTGTATACATCCATAGTTCACATAGTCATGCTTACATACACAGGTTGTCATGAAAAAGTGTTGTTACGCTCATAACTGAGAATTTTTCATCAACTTGAAGCTAATATTTTTATAGTTACTCTGAAAGATTCTAGTTTCCTTGTGCTCCATAAACCTGATAAATAAGAATTCATTTTTATAACCTCGATAATAGAAACCTTATTATCCTCTTTATGTATATGTTTTAGTTCCAAAAAACCCAAATCAACAAATACTCTAACTTCTACACCATTATATCTTAACATTTTCCAAGTTGTGTTAACCTTCTTTCGATGATTTACAAAATGATGGAAAGACTTAGTGTTTTCATCTTCTTTAGGAATCCACAAGGCTCTACTTTAAGTTTATGATTACTTTTGTTATTATTCAAAAGATTTCTCCTTCTTGTTTCTAAACCTTTTACCTAATATTTAACAACCATCATCTAAATGAACTACAACTTCACTAAACAAAGCTTCTAAATTATCTACTAATTCTTGCTCATACCCAATTTTATTTTGATGTGTCCATATCAAAAAGCATTATTTTGACGTTTCTAGATTGTTTGTGGAATGAATAAATACTAACTTACACTAATATCCATTATATGGAGTCCAATTAGATTTTATGATTATTTTCAATTTTCCGGCTTTCCCACCACAGAATTTTAACAGGTCACTCTTTTTTAAATTTTAACCGGTCACCTTTTTGCAAGAAGTTTCTAGTAGGCCAATTATATTTTATGATATGTATATAGTCATTCAGTAGTCCTATTGAATTTAAATGGTTTCCTACTATGTTTTCCAATCTACAAGAGCACTAGTTGGTGATCAGATTAACCATGCCACCAAAGTCCACACCCACACCAACCCCCAACCTTTAATAAAAAACAATAACTTCATTCATAAAAAATATATTCAACTCTTTTGGCTATTTTGAGTTCACTCAACCTTAAACCTCTCCACCCAAAGAACATCTTCATTGCCTTTGCATTCAATAGACCAAAACCTTTTGTTCTCTTAAAAAAATGATAATAAATCATGATAGTTAATTTGAGTCTCAAGTAGATTTTAACTCCTACAAAGTTTAGACTACCTACCATTATAACAATCTTTGCATAACAAATTTAGTAATAAATGTATGTTGCTAGGTAAAACTTATTCAATAAAATAACATGATGTATAAAATTTTACCATTTTATTGTGCGACATTAAACACTTAAACTATGAAAACTAAAAAATTTAATAAATATATAACTAAGCTAACTAAATGAGTTTAATAAATATTTAATTATTGGTCTTTAAAAAATATTCAAATAACTTGTAAATATCATTATTTATTATAAAAACGTGATTTCAATCAAAATCATGCTCAAATAATCGTGCCATTTAAAGTAGCTCAAATAGTCATGTGTTAAAGCAGTTGAAAATTTAACACATGCTTTTAATAAATTTGAAATGTTTTTAATAAACACTTAAATAAAACTTAAAACATGATTTTTAAACTAGTATAAAATGCTTAGGGTTTATGGTTTAGGGATTAGGGTTTGGGGTTTAGGGTTTATTGTTTAGGGCTTAGCATTTATCACAATTTAGTAAAAAAAATTAATAAATACTTAAATAAAAGTTAAAAAACACTTTTAAATTTTTTATGAAATACTTAGTGTTTAGGGTTTAGAGTTTTTGGTTTAGGGTTTCGGGTGTAGGGTTTACACTTTAAGGTTTATAATGCTTTAAATAAACACTTAAACAAAAGTTATGAAACAATTTTTAAAATGTTATAAAATCCTTGGGGTTTAGGGTTTAGGGTTTGGGGTTTCAAATTTAGGGTTTATAACACTATAGTAAATTCTTTTAATAAACACTTAAATAAAAGTTACAAAACACTTTTTAAGGTGTTATAAAATGCTTAGGGTTTGAGGTTTAGGATTTGGGGTTTAGGGTTTAGGATTTAGGGTTTGGATTTTATGGTTTAGTATTTATGGTTTAGGATTTATGAGTTAGGGTTTAGGGTTTATAACACTTTAGTAAGTGCTTTCTGGTTTGGGGTTTAAGGTTTATGGTTTAGGTTTACAGTTTACGTTTAGAGTTTATAACACTTTAGTAAATTATTTTAATAAAGACTTAAATAAAAGATACAAAACACTTTTTCAAAGGTTATAAAATGCTTAGGGTTTAGGTTTTGGGGTTTCTAGTTTGGGTTTTAGGGTTTAGCGTTTCGGGTTTCAGATTTATAACACTTCAATAAACTCTTTTAATAAACACTTAAATAAAAGTTAGAAAATTCTTGGTGAATTGTTTTTAATTCTTAGGGTTTAGTGTTTAGGGTTTAGTGGTTATAACACTTTAGTAAATGATTTTAATAAACACCTAAAAAAGTTACAAAAAGATTTTTAAAATTTTATAACATGCTTAGGGTTTAGGGTTTAGGGTTTCGAGTTTAGTGTCTGGGATTTACAACACTTTAGTAAATTCTTTTAATAGGGACTTAAAAAAAAGTTACAAAACACTTGTTAAAATGTTATAAAATTCTTAGGGTTTAGGCTTTAGGCTTTAAAATGTTATAAAATGCTTAAGTTTTAGGGTTTAGTGTATAGGGTTTAGGGCTTAGGGTTCGGGGTTTGGGATTTAGGGTTTAGGTTTTATGGTTTGTAACACTTTAGTAAATTCTTTTAATAAACACTTAAATAAAAGTTACAAAACACTTTTTAAAATGTTATAAAATGCTTCGGGTTTATGGTTTAGGGTTTGGGGTTTAGGGTTTAGGGTTTAGTGTTTATGATTTAGGGTTTATGTTTTATTGTTTAGGGTTTAGGGTTTAGGGTTTATAACACTTTAGTAAGTGGTTTTAATGAACACTTAAAAAAAGTTACAAAATGATTTCTAAAATGTTTCTGTTTTTTGTTTTATGGTTTGGGGTTTAGGGTTTAAGGTTTATGGTTTAGGGTTTGGGATTTAGGGTTTAAGGTTTATCACAGTTATTAAATTATTTTAATAAACACTTAAATAAAACATACAAATTACTTTTTAAAAGGGTATAAAATGCTTTGGGTTTAGGTTTTAGGGTTTGGGTTTTAGGGTTTAGTGTTTAGGGTTTAGGGTTTATGTTTTATAACACTTTAATAAATTCTTTTAATAAACACTTAAATAAAACTTACAAAATTATTCGTAAAATGTTTTAAAATTCTTAGGGTTTAGGGTTTATAACATTTCGGTAAATTCATTTAATAAACACTTACAAAAAGTTACAAATGGAATTTTCAAATGTATAAAAAGCTAGGGATTTAGGTTTTAGGGTTTGGTGTTTGGGATTTAATAAATACTTTAGTAATTAATTTTAATAGGAACTTAAAAAGATGTTACAAAACACATGTTAAAACGTTATAAAATTCTTAGGGTTTAGGCTTTAAAATGTTGTAAAATGCTTAGGGTTTAGGGTTTAGGGTTTATAAAACATCAGTAAATTCTTTTAATAAACACCTAAAAAAAGTAACAAAACACTTGGTAAAATGCTATAAATTACTTAGGGTTTAGAGTTTAGGGTTTCAAGTTTGGGGTTTAAAATGTTATAAAATGCTTAGGGTTTAGGGTTGCGGGTTTAGGATTTGTAACAATTTAATAATTTATTTAATAAAAGCTTAGGAAAAAGTTACAAAAGTCTTGTTAAAACTGCACTAAGTGCTTAGGGTTTATGGTTTCAAATTTTATAAAATGCATAGGATTTAGTGTTTATGGTTTATAAGGCTTTAGTAAATGCTTTTAATAAATGCTTAAAAAACTTACAAAATTCTTTTTAAAATGCAAAAATATGCTTAGTTTTTGGGTTTTAGGGTTTAGGGTCTAGGGTTTAAAACACCTATGTAAATTCCTTTAATAAACACTTGAAAAAAGGTTACAAAATGCTTTTTAAAATGTTATTAAATGCTTAGTTTTTTTGGGTTTAGGGTCAAGGGCTTAAAACACTTTTGTAAATGCTTTTAATAAACACTTGAAAAAAAGTAACACAACACTTTTTAAAATGTTATAAAATTCTCATGGTTTAGGGTTTAGGGTTTAAAATTTTATAAAATGCTTAGGGTTTAGGGTTTAGCGATTAGGGTTTAAGGTTTAGGGTTTAGAGTTTACATTTAGGGTTTAGGGTTTTTAGTTTACACTTTAGGGTCCAGGGTATGGCATTTAGAGTTTAGGGGTTATGGTTTAGGGTTTATAACACGTTATTTATTTCTTTTGATAAAATGTTATAAATTACTTAGGGTTTATAACACGTTAGTTATTTATTTTGATAAAATGTTATAAATTACTTATGGTTTAGAGTTTATAGTTTCAGGTTTGGAGTTTAAAATATTATAAAATTCTTAGGGTTTGGGGTTGAGGGTTTAGGATTTGTAACAATTTAGTAATTTATTTTAATGAAAACTTAGAAAAAAGTCACAAAAATCTTGTTAAAACTACACTAACTCCTTAGGGTTTAGGGTTTAAAATTTTATAAAATGCATAAGATTTAGTGTTTATAGTTTATAACCTTTAGTAAATGTTTTTAATAAATTCTTAATAAACTTACAAAATGCTTTTTAAAACGTTATAAAATTCTTAGGGTTTAGGCTTTAAAATGTTATAAAATGCTTAGGTTTTAGGGTTTAGGGTTTATAAAACATTAGTAAATTCTTTTAATAAACAGCTAAATAAGGTAATAAAACATTTGGTAAAATGTTATAAATTACTTGGGTTTTAGAGTTTAGGGTTTCAAGTTTTGGGGTTTAAAATGTTATAAAATTCTTAGGTTTTAGGGTTGAGGGTTTAGGATTCGTAACAATTTAGTAATTTATTTTAATAAAAACATATGAAAAAGTTACAAAAGTCTTGTTAAAACTGCACTAAGTGCTTAGGGTTTATGGTTTAAAATTTTATAAAATGCATAGGATTTAGTGTTTATGGTTTATAAGGCTTTAGTAAATGCTTTTGATAAATTATTAAAAAACTTTCAAAATTCTTTTTAAAATGCAAAAAGATGCTTAGTTTTTGCGTTTTAGGGTTTAGGGTCTAGGGTTCAAAACACCTCTGTAAATTCCTTTAATAAACACTTTAAAAAAAGTTACAAAATGCTTTTTAAAATGTTATTAAATGCTTAGATTTTTTGGTTTAGGGTTTAGGGTTTAGGGTCAAGGGTTTAAAACGCTAACAAAACACTTTTTAAAATGTTATAAAATTCTTATGGTTTAGGGTTTAGGGTTTAAAACGTTATAAAATGCTTAGGGTTTAGGGTTTATTGATTAGGGTTTAAGGTTTGGGGTTTAGAGTTTACATTTACGGTTTAGGGTTTTTAGTTTACAGTTTAGGGTCTAGGGTTTGGTGTTTAGAGTTTAGCGGTCAAGGTTTAGGGTTTATGATTTAGGGTTTGGGGTTTAACGTTTAAGGTGTAAGTTTTAGGGTTTAGGGTTTATGATTTGGGGTTTGGGGTTTAACGTTTAATGTGTAAGTTTTAGGGTTTAGGTTTTATGATTTAGGGTTAGGGTTTGGTTTTTAGCGTTTAGGGTTTAGGGTTTATATGAATTTAGTAAATGCTTTTTAAAATGTTCAAAACTCTTTTTCAAAACTCTTTTGAAAATGTTATAGAATGCTTAAGGTTTAGGATTTGGGATTTAGGGATTAAGGTTTAGGGTATAGCTTTTAGGGTTTGATGTTTTGGGTTTAGTGTTTAGGTTTTAGGTTTTATAACACTTTATTAAATTATTTTAATGAACACTTAAATAAAAATTACAAAACGATTTTTAAAATGTTATGCAATGTTTAGGGTTTACGCTTTAGACTTAAGGATCTAGGGTTTGTTGTTGGGATTTGGGATTTAGGGTTTAGGGTTTAAGGTTTATAACACTTTAGTAAATGGTATTAATAAACACTTGAATAAAAGTTACAAAATAGTTTTTAAAATGTTGTAAAATTCCTAGGTTGTAGGGTTTAGGCTTCCGTGTTTAGGGTTTAGGGTTTAGGGTTTACATAACTTTAGTAAATTCTTTTAATAAATGCTTAAACAAAGGTTATATTTCTTTTTAATTGTTTTAAAATGCTTATGATTTAGGGTTTAGGGTGTATATTTTATAACACTTTAGTAAATGTTGTAAATTAATATTTAAATAAAGTATCAAAACACTTCTTAAAATGTTGTAAATTTCTTATGGTTTAGGGTTTAGGGTTTAGGTTTTTGGGTTTAGGGTTTAGGGTTTTGTGTTTATGGTTTAGGGTTTATAACACTTTGTTAAGTGCTTTTAATAAACACTTAAATAAAAATTAAAAAAATATTTTTAAACTAGTATAAAATGCTTAGGGTTTATGGTTTAGGGCTTAGGGTTTGGGGTTTAGGGTTTATTGTTTAGGGTTTAGGGCTTAGGGTTTATCACAATTTAGTAAATGTTTTTAATAAATAATCAAATAAAAGTTAAAAACCACTTTTAAAATTGTTATGAAATACTTAGGGTTTAGGGTTTAGAGTTTTGGGTTTAGGGTTTTGGGTGTAGGGTTTAGGGTTTAAAGTTTATAACACTTTAAATAAACAATTAATAAAATCTACAAAACAATTTTTAAAATGTTATAAAATTCTTAGGGTTTAGGGTTTAGGGTTTCGAGTTTCAAATTTAGGGTTTATAACACTTCAGTAACTTCTTTTAATAAACACTTAAGTAAAAGTTATAAAACACTTTTTAAGTTGTTATAAAATGCTTAGGGTTTGGGTTTTAGGATTCAGGGTTTAGGGTTTGGATTTTATGGTTTAGGATTTATGGGTTAGGGTTTAGTGTTTATAACACTTTAGTAAGTGCTTTCAGGTTTGTGGTTTAAGGTTTAGGTTTTAGTTTTAGGGTTTATAAAACTTTAGTAAGTTCTTTTAATAAACATTTAAATAAAATATAAAAAACACTTTTTTAAAGGTTATAAAATCCTTAGGGTTTAGGTTTTGGGGTTTCTAGTTTGGGTTTTAGGGTTTAGCGTTTAGGGTTTAGGATTTATAACACTTCAATAAATTCTTTTATGAAACACTTAAATAAAAGTTTCAAAATGTGTGGTGAAATGTTTTTAATTGTTATGGTGTTAGGGTTTAGGGGTTATAACACTTTAGTAAATGATTTTAATAAACACTTGAAAAAGTTACAAAAAGTTTTTTAAAATGTTATAACATGCTTAGGGTTTATGGCCTAGGGTTTTAGGTGCACTCTCTCCTCTTCTCTTTGTGTTCTATAAAGATTGGTGGCAACTCATTCTTTGGCATGTTGGATTCTTTTTACATAGGTTACAAGAGCTCTATGCCTTTTTCCTTCTTGCATTCTGGACTTGACAGCATCTTCCGCTATTGCACACTAGAGATTGATAAGGGAGTGTGTGTTGTGTTCATGCCTGTGATCTATTCTTTTTCTCTTGATTACTATATCAGATGGATTTGACTATGATTTGTTTTAGCTCTTCAGGTTTGTGTTGTAGTAGTACATGTGCAATCATTTTCCAAGGATCTTGTTTGTCATTACCATGCACTTACTTTGAATTTTTCTTTCACTTAGGGTAGATATTCTTTCAATTTTTCCATATAATGACTGTTATAATTTTGGTTAAGAAACTAATCTCAACCCTTATGCTCCATTTCACTGTTTGGTCACTGATCTTTGGTGCTTTTGGGTGCTTAGATAGTAGCTAAAGTTTTCTGATCCAATTTTGTTTTTGTTGTCATGTCGAATGTTCATTGTGCCACCAAAGGGAACCAACTTGATCGCATATCCCAATTAGATCCGCTTTCATTTTGATTGGCTAGTTCCAACGGGTTTTAAAGGATCCCGTAAACTGTTATAGGTGTTTAAAGATTTCTTCTTGGAGGAAGACTTCAATTAAATCAACAAAAGGAATAACTAACCTATATGCACTAAGCTCTACCTATACTGATTCTACCCACTTGTGTTAATCTTAATTATTCTAACCTATCTTGTAGGAGCATAATGAAAAGAGATTAAACATAATATATAGATTCCATGTCCAAATGAATCAATTACTGAGTTAACTCATGGACAAGGTTGTATTTAAGCTTAGTTGAAATCTAATTATTCATACAAGAATACACATTCTTATTTACAAATAAAACTTGCAACTGATGTTTAATATAGCTTCGAATCGGATACTGCTCATGAGTTAACCATGATAACGAATTATATTCAAATAACCAAGACTAGTCATAAGTTGTCTGTTATCACTATGAACAAAAACAAAACATATATATCCTAATGCTAGTCACAACACCCTGATTCCAAACATGAAAGAAAAAGGAAAATGAATCTGAAAAAGGCTTCTTCTGGACTCAAACAGTCTTCTTTATTAGCATAATAAAATTGACCCCTCTTCCGCCAAAAAAATTTCCTTTTCCTCTCTCTAGAGGTGATACTTATTGAGAAAGAGAATTGACTGTCGGTTTCTCCTGACCTTCGACCTTCCCTCTTCCTTTCCATATTGAAATTAAAATATACAAAATGAAATGATTAATGAAACAATGAACACGTTGAAGCCATTGCTACTGGATTGTTCTATTTCTTGAAGAAAAATGAACGGATGTCAGTAGAAAGAGGAATGATTGCATGCCATCCCTTTGCACACGTATTGACTGAATGTTACTCCTTTTTATTCCCTGAAGGCAAATGTAGACAGTGCACTCATTTTTTGACATCTGGCTTGATTTGAGGTGTGTCCGGAGGTAATAATAACTTGATTCAATGTGTTCATACATTTCTTCGATAGATTGCAAGGTAGAGTGTTGTGGGGTTGTTTCCATCCATCGAGCCATATCAAACTTGCACAGATCCAGTAGACAAAGGCGTTTTTTTGGGATCCATAGAGCACTGTACATATGAAACAAATCTTTGATCTTGTACCTCCTTTTCTTGGACAGGTATTTCAGGATGTAAGATCCTTTTACAAGTCAGTAGTTGCAATTGAAAGCTCTGTTACAAGAGTGGAAGGGCTGGAGGGAGGATAAGCAACAAGAAATCATCGTAGTTTATTGCGTAGCTCTCCACTATGTATGCCTTCTTGTTGCTTGTCGTAAATTCCTTTGTTTCAGCTAGGTCTCATTTGCATCCTTTCCTTGTATCCATTCCTGATGCTTATGCATCAGCTTGTTGACCTTGCTTTTGTTCTCTTGGTCCTTACCTATAGAAATAATTAACATTAGCTATGATTATTAGAGATATGATAGAAAAGCCTAAAACAAACCTTACCTTCATAAAAACTTTCATAAAGATAGAGACTTTACAACTGGGGGTTATATGAGTCCTTTCAACTCTAAATCTCAAGAGGGCGTGATGATTTTTTGGGTACTGATGATTAAAATTGGATTGTAACCATAATTAATAAACCATTGAACCGTTCAAATTTGAGGAAATAATTCCATCTGACAACTACGATTATCATTCGGAGAGATGAGATATTAAACTTCTCAAGGGACCCATTCAAATTTACTGCTGAGCAGGTTTTAATAGGGTGGTGGTTGTGGCCACAACAAGCTCTAAAAGTGTTGTTCCTTGGAGGGAACAACGAAACTCAAAAAAAACTCAAAAGGGTGTTGTTCCTTTTAGGGAACAACAACTGTTCCTTGGAGGGAACAACAAAAACAATCCAAAAAGGTGTTGTTCCTTTTAGGGAACAACAACTGTTCCTTGGAGGGAACAACAAAAGTACTCCAAAAAGGTGTTGTTCCTTTTAGGGAACAACAACTGTTCCCTAGAGGTTATAGTAAAAACACTCCAAAAATATGTTGTTCCTTTTAGCGAACAACAAAAACACTCGAAAGTGGTTGTGGCCACAACAGTTTCATACACAGATTTTATTCTTTAGAAACAACATGCACAAACCCTAGGGGCATCCCCCTAGAATTGGAAGAGCACTATTCTAAATGGAGAAGCATGTAGAGGTGATAGGGTTAGATAGCCAATAGTTATTATGCTGATCTATTTGTTCTTTAGTTCATATTTGTACGATAAGATCATACGAATATGATAAAGAAAATAAAATCATACCAACAATGCAAGAGTGCCAAGAAAAGAAAATGTCAAATAAATAACAGTTGTCCCATGCTTGTTATTGCTAATAAATATAAATACAATATATAATTGGTTCTAAGGTGAATATGCATTCAAAAAAGAGATCAATTCTCACAAGGATAACACTGGGTTGTGAATTTTGTAATCAATGAGATGGTCCATATGATCTCTGAAACATCAAATGACTTTTAACTATGTACCATTAACTGGAGTGTAAGAACTTTGCCAAGGATAACACTGGGCTGGAACTTCAATAGTCAAGAAGATATGATCAATATGATCTTTTTAATATCAATGGATTTTTAAGTATGTACTAAAAGGTAAAAGCTTTTCCACAGGAGAGTTTACACCTACAAAAATTTATATTTGGAAGCTTTACAATAATATTGTTTATGCTAAGTACTCTCTAGGTCTAAGGCATGGTCTTATCATCCAACCTTCATACACACACAAACACTAGGTGTATGCCCTTAGAATTCCTTGTGATCATTTTTTAGTGGTCTTCCAAAATCTCTAGATTGAGATAGCTCATCACCTCCAGTGGCATAATATGGCTTGCTAGTGATGCCACTTACAAGAACCAGAGTTGGAGAAGCATCTCATTTTCTGATTCCTTGTCTACTATGAGATCAGAAGTAAATACCACTGCCTATTTAGGGACTTGAGGAGCTCCCTTACACTGAGTAGAAATGTCTTGCATTCTTCATGGGGAAGTATATGAACATAGATCTCAGGCTCTACACATCCCTTCAATGGGATAACTCATACTTTGTGGTTACCATGTTTGATAGGGGGACAAATAGCAGGCAGAGATTAAGTAGACACATCAGCTCTAGGAGGTCCCAAAGTTACTCTCTTCCCACCCAACTCACCACCCCTCACGGGTTGTTTGAGTAGGGAGGCTTGCATTAGATATTTCTTCCTGGACATTGGGAGCATTAAGCTTCCCTAATATTGTGATTCCACCAAGATCATATAGCCAAGGAAATTCAACTTCGACCACTACTAGGAGGATGTCCATTGCCAAACATTAGTGCATTGACCCCTTCACAATTAATGATGACTCTAATGAGAAGCCTATATCAAGGCCCCCTCTCTTGTTCTCAGCAGCCAACATCAAGTCCAATAGGGCTTGACATTCGTTTTTTGTGTCAGCACCAGGACTTTGTATTTGCACCTTATTTTATTTTATATATTTTCTCAGATAACTATTTATCACTTTGCTCTCTATTTTGATTTAGTAGTTGATTTCACACTCCCACATTGTACTTACACTGGACCTTTAATAAAATTATAATATATCTTTTTTACAAATCAATGGTCATGTTCATCATTGGCAAGAAACATAAATAATATGATCTAAGCAAACTTACAATAATATCTTGGAACTGAGAAATATTTCAATATTTATTTCCATAGACGGAACATTTTTTTAAAACATATAAAGATGACCAAGTCCCAAATTTTAGCTTACCAGCCTTGTTAGATCATCATGATGGATGTGATTTCTTGGAGAAATATTGACATTTCCTTATGTATGACACAATGAGCATGAGCAAGATTTGCTTTGATTTAAAAAGACTAGGTCCTTACTATCATGATAAATCCACAAGTAGGAGATCTAAAATACAGAGAAGTCAAGCCAAAATAGAGTTGTGATCTGGGAAAACTATTGGGATGAAATCCAAGGTGGAGATCGGAAGAGTGATTGGGTGATTGAGAAATAATAGTGTTATTAAGAATAAATTCCTTATAACCGTAGTAAACAAAACTTTCATCACTAGTCAACAACCAACAAATGAATCACAATTTATATCAATATCTCTTCAGAAATAAAGATCTGAGAAGGTGTTTAGAAGGATCAGACAACACCATAATGTATTAATGATAATCACAAAACCATGAACCAATTAATTTTCTCAAAATACATTTGTCCATGTACATGGAATATATTACATTTGTCCATAAATTTGTCTCCCATACAAAAAACCGTAATCATTGCATGTTGGGAAAAATAAAACATTGACAAGTTCTTCTTTAGCGAAAGAACCATGCTATGATAGACCCCAGAAAGATGATAACAACAACCCATTCACATAATGGGGATCTATATTGATGGTGATCAGTGATTGTTGTTGCAGTGGATGGTGATCCTATGTCATATTTGACATCTACATATGTGCTTAAAAATGCTCTGGACATTATATCAGTGGATATCTTTTCAATATCTGCAGAGCGATTGATGGTAAAATGTTGAAATTGACAAGTCCAATTTATTGTTTCCTTATGAATAGGTTCTAAATTGTCCTTCCGAACTCGATAGATGCCTTTCATCTGATTACATATCAACTACGAGTTGGTGAAGACTTAAATATGATTGACATCTTATTGTTTTGCCTCTTATACGCCTTCAACAAGGGCATTTGTCATCTTTCCACGAACTTCTCTCTTTCCATGAAATAAATGATTTGTTCCCATATTCTAAAGGACAAATTTAACAACTGCTTAATCTGGATTTGGAAAACAGGACACTTCAATGCATAAACGCCACTTTTGCACCATTTTCGACACTTCAAATACCTAAAAAATAAGATAAGAATAAATTCATGCTAAACAAGTAGACAATTATCTATTTCCTAATATGCAACATGTTTTCCGATCATATATAATTCAAAATAGCAGATAATTTTTTTCACAAATTCAATGTAAGACTGACTCACACAATCTCTCATCATAGTTGCTAATTGGTGTTGTTGAAAGTAAACAAATAGAAGTGTAGGTTTCTTGCCCTTATGTTATAGTCCAGCATAGAATTTTCTTTAATGACAAAATCTCCCCAAAGTAAGGATAAAATAGGCAGCTTTTAAAGACAATAGAAGGCTATTTCCAACTCTATACATATTATTTTCCATTACCTTTTCTTACTGTTTCTATAAAGTACAAAATCATCAACTCAATCTTTCACTGTCTTCATTTAGGAACAACAAAATTTAATGTTATTCAATTCATTCCACTAGTGCGTTGCCATATATGCATGAAACATGTGCAAATCTTTAGAAAAATGTCTCTTTTTTTTTCGTTGATCCACAACAATATCATTTTGCATTTAAATCTAATCAAGGCAGATCTCAAAATATATTGAACAATGGTGTACTTGACTTCTATCTTAGAGGTGAGAAAAGGCTAAAAATGTTAGAGATGATGGCACATTCCTTACTAGTTATATTGCTGTAGATGGTTTCCAAGTGAATTGTTTAGGTTTTGATATTAATGTTCAATACTCTTTAATGCTTTTATTTCCAATAGATATTTCAAACCTAACGATCCGATTTGTTTACAATGTGTTTTGAAACCTATTCCCACAAACATGACCTCAACATTTAATTAATCTTTGTACCTCATGGACTCCTCACCATGACCATTCTAGGCATACCCCAAAATCATGGCAGTGCACGACACCCCATTCCTTTCCGGCATATTGTAAAACACTCTGTTTGCTTCCTCCATACTTCCACACTTCGTATACATGTCAAGAAGGGCACTCCCCACAAATATACAAGACTCAAATCCAGTTCTAACAATATGCTAAATAAAGGTACATGCCATGAAAAATAAGGGCACCCAAAACAACCTGGACATTATCATCTAACCATCTGAAACCATACTCTAAATCAGGAATTTGACAAACAAAATTGCAATTTTGTCAAATTGCATGAAGACATACACTAAATTAAGTATGGGGAATGATGGGCCCATAATTAGTAATATTTTGTCATTTTTCTACATTAGTCTGATCTCTTTTACCTTGTAGAAACCCTCATAATCATCTTTCCTACATCATTTTGTCATATTTCACATGAAATCTTCCATATGAACTAAAGAAGGTTGTACAAAGGTAATAATTATGTTATTCTATGTTTTATATTTTTTTCTTTATAAATTTAGGCTAATATGCAAGTATTGTAGAAATTAACAATTTATGTAGCTCATCTATTAAATTGTAGTAGAATCCAAGGTTAGTAATGCTTTTAAAGTAGTGATGCTGAATGAAGCACATGGATAGGTAGGAAAAGACTCCAATAAGGTGATCCATCCATTTGGTGCATCAAAGAAGCGATTGAGTCAACATGGTGGTGAAATCAAATCTTAGGTCAACCCATCACATGGCACAAAGCGCGAAGATAGATTACACTAAAATGGTTATGTGGTAGAGAAAACAACATCAAGTGATGAGATATCTTTATGTATCAAACATGTTAAAGAATAACACAATGATGGATTGAGTGTTCATATGCATTAATAGTGAGATACAAGTGGAGCATAGGGATTAAATTTGAAAAATATCAAATGAATACTTTCTCATCGTCCTCATTCTGTTTTATATCATTTTTATTATGATTTTATTATTTTCAAAAATGATAGAAATTCTCCTCACTTGGCACAGTGAAGGAAAATAGACGCAACATATGAATTTCAAAGTGGAAAAGGGTTGGCACATTATCCCTGTATTATTTCTATTTGTATATTATAATGCCTTCATAACACTTTATTTCATATGCTTTATCGAATTGTATATATGCCCTAATATCTACATGTGGTATAATTTTATGAATAGTTATTACCTAATGCGTTATAAAGGATGCGATAATTTGTGCTTGATTGTTTTTACATTTGGTTTATTTTCCATATTTGAATATTTTTATATCATGAAATTATCATATAAGGCTTGATTTCAATATATTACTCACTAGACAACTCATTTATGATTATTGTCAGTTTATATTTATGTGTATGGTGATATTTCTTTTGAAAGTTTTAGATCTACAAACATGAGAAATGATGGTAAAGTGGGGATAAGGAGAGAACTTAGTATTGTAGGAAGAGTTATTTACTTGAGTTAAGAATTTTAATGGTAAAGTGGGGATAAAAATTTATAATTTAGTTAACTTTTATCATTCCTTATTATTTGGATAATGTGGGATGTATAATGGGGTAAGTGTTTTGATGCTTCTCGTGGATTAATGTGTATACAAGTCATTTAATTTATATGGTTTCATTAGTAAAAAAAAAAAAAAAACTGGTTAAAGTTCTTATTATGGGGGTGTAGTCTTGTTGAGTTGATTCTTGTTATATGGTACTCACGTGAAATACAACATAAACCAATGGGTAAAGACAATGTAAACTATGATATTTTTAGTAGACATCACTTTATGTATAAATACAAAATTGTTCTCAAAATGACAACGAATCTACTGTGTAGTGGAGATGCATAGGATGCAAATATATTTGTATATGTCAAGTACATAATCTATGGTACAAAAGGAATAATCTTTTAAATCATATAGTGCCTTCGAATAAATTATAGTTCTTTGGAAAATTCAAGGATGCAAGTCTGGAGAGCAGTTTCATCTAAGGAATACATTCATTTAAATATGGATTTTCTTTCTTCTAAGATAAACTTTTAGTTGTTCAACACTGTATAAAAACTAAAAAAATTTTTTTAAATTATATCTAAACTTACGAAAAAGAAGAGAAAGGCCAAGCAAGAAGAAAAAAACAATCAAAATTATTTCTACACTTCAAACCATATAATGTAAAGTGTGCATGTTATTTTGGGAAGAAAACTCTATACTAAAAAATTTTAAACACACAAATCCAATAACTGAAATAAGATAAATTATCTCACTCCCCATAACAAAAAGATGTAAACACACAATTAATTCACTATAAAATGTATTTTCAAATATTTCAAACCTTTAGTATTAAAGTAGATTTTAAATATTTAAAATGTATTTAAATAATCAATATTAAAAAAAAAACAAATTTT
>APFE031493619.1:7724-21215 GCA_000404065.3 Pinus taeda | reverse complement strand
TTAGTAAAATAGCTTTACCTTTGTTTAAGCTTCTAGCAAAAGATACACCTTTCAATTGGAATGAGAATTGTCAACAAGCATTTGAAACACTCAAAGAAAAGTTATCAACCACACCAATCTTAAAAGGACCTAACTGGAACCTACCATTTCACATCTTTACAGATGCATCTGATACTGCAGTAGGTGCCTCATTAGGCCAAAAAGAGGAGTCTTGTCATTACGCCATCTATTTCATTAGTAAAAATCTAACACCTGCAGAATTAAACTACACAGTCAATGAAAAAGAAATGCTTGCAATCATACATGCTGTGAATAAATTCCGACATTATATAACTGGTTATGAGGTTTTTGTACATACTGACCATTTTGCCATTAAGTATTTAATGAATGAACTAGTAACTAATGGCAGAGTTACCAGATGGCTGTTATTATTACAGGAATTTAACATCACAATGTTAGATAGACCAGGTAAGGAGAATCAGGTGGCAGATTTTCTTTCTAGACTGCAAAATCCAGGTGAGGTTGTTCCGGTTGAAGATTCTTTTCCAGATGAAAATCTATTTTCAATTTCAATAGTGAATCCTTGGTATGCTGACTTGGCCAATTATTTTTTCACAGGAAGAACACCTCCATATTTTACTCCAAAGGAAAAGAAGGGGCTAATCAAACAAAGTGCTCGATACTCATGGGTTAATGGAGATTTATTTTACACTGGTTATGATATGATTATTAGACGATGTGTAAAAAATGATGAAATAATTGATATTTTAAAATCTTGCCATGATGAACCGTGTGGTGGCATTTTGCAGCTAAAAGAACAACATTCAAGATTCTTAGTCTTGGATACTACTGGCCATCTATTTTTAAGGATTCCAAGAGGTATGTGAAGAGTTGTGATGGCTGCCAAAGAATGGGTAGGCCAACAGCTACAGATGAAATGCCACTTCAGCCTCAAGTACACTTAGAGCCATTTGAAAAATGGGCTCTATATTTCATAGGACCCATCAATCCAACTTCCAAAGGTAAGAAGTACATCCTAGTATGTATTGATTACGTGACAAAATGGGCTGAAGCCAAAGCACTAGTCCGGGCAACTGAACAAACAGTGGTAAACTTCCTTTTTGAAGAAATTTTTGTAAGGTATGGAGTACCAAGGGAGATAGTGAGAGATCAAGGTACTTAGTTTACTTCAAAGCTAGTTCAAGACATCACAGAAAAATATCAAATCAAGCACAGAAAAAGTACACCTTACCATCCACAGGCCAATGGCCAAGTGGAATCCACAAATAAGACATTGGAAGGAATTATCACTAAGACCGTAGCAATGAACAAAAAGAATTGGGAAGAGAAGCTCAAAGATGCACTCTGAGCTTATAGAATCACGTGGAAGAACACTACATGATTTACACCATATCAGTTGGTGTATGGCAAAGAGGTAATGCTTCCTATTGAATCAAATACATACTTATAAGATGGCTGTAGATTTAGGAATTGATCTTAATGAAGCCCAACAAGAAAGAATTCAGCAATTGAACCAGCTGGATGAAATGAGGCAGCAAGCAGAGGAGACAACACTCCTAATGCAGAAACAAAGGAAGCAGTGGCATGATGCACACATTAAAAAAGAAAACAATTCAAAGAAGGAGACTGGGCTTTACTCTTTGACTCTAAATTCAGAGATCATAAAGCCAAATTTACCACACATTGGATGGGCCCATATGAAATAGTTCAAGTTTATGAAAATGGGTCAGTCAAGCTTATTACCATTAATGGAGAAGGTCACCCCTTTCTTGTTAATGGCCATAGGTTGAAACTCTATCATAGGTCCATCACCAAGGAGGATTTTCTTCAAACTGTATCTCAGTAAAGGGAGGCTGAGATATTGCAGCCTTTAGCTGTGATATCTCTACCTTAGTTCATTTCATTTCAATTAATATATATAATATATATATAACATATAATATATATATATATATATATAGATATAATATATATATATATATATAATATATAATATATATATAATGGTTTAGATGTGAAAACCAGAATCTGGCACACTCTAACCCATAGTTCTTACTTGAAAACCAATTCTTTGGCTGGTAAGAATTCCTTGTTCTATTTGTTTACTGTTTGATTCATCGATTTAATAATGACTTGAGGACAAGTCAAAGCTTTAGTGGGGGAGAAGCATCAACATTTTTGTTTTCCTTATCTCATCTCCTCATTGTAAATTCTCAAAGAGTTTGTTTCAACACTTCAGTATTTCAATAAAGAAGTTATTTTTGTCTTTGTTCTAATCAGAGGGACCTGTTCAAGCAATATGCAGTGGGACCAGTTCAGAAGACTATGTTACCAGCACCAATATTAGAGGGACCTGTTCAACAAACATTAAAGGGACCTGTTAAAGACTGCTACATCAGGCTACTTCAGCAAAGCTTCAACAAAGTTTCAACAGAGTTTCAAAGGTTGCTTATCACCGAGGCTCCATCAACACCAAAGATCAAGGAAGCTACACACACATAGTTCTTTTTCAGATTTCAAAGAAGCGGTCCAAACACTCTCCAGATCTCAGAGGGACTTGTTGTATCCAAATTCATCTCAGAAGGGACCTGTTATGGACAGTAAAGATTAGTCATATCTGGACAATAAAGATCAGTCCTACCTATGCATGCCAACTTAACTCTTGATCAACCAACAAAGTGTAATGTATTGTTGTAATTTTTATTTTTAACATTTAAAATTCTTGGATTATTTTAGTGTTAAATATGATGACTATGATTGCTTATGATCAATTTCAAAAACACCCCTATACCCATCACCCTTGTCACATTCCTAACTACTACCATTTCCCAACACACTTTAGCCTATCACCATACTCCTCCTACGATTTTTAAATCTTCTCCTACACCACCCTTCAAACCTAGTTATTAACTCCTCATTCTTGAATCGGCAAACAAACCTTATCATCGGTCCAACATTTTCCTAATCGGCCAAGTACCAATGAGCAAGAGACAGGTGGTGAATCATTAGAGAGCCAAGTGTTAAACGATTTCATTCATTGTTTTTTTGAATCGGCCAAGTTATAACACGATCGTTCGACCCAAGTCGACTCATGCAAACAACTATCCGTTATCATCACTCCAACACTCCATATATGCTTACGGCGTTCTCATGATGGTACCTATACAACCCAGTATAGCTCCTCTGTCTTTGTAATACGAATATGCTCTGTTATTATCATTATAGTAAATTGGGTAAGGTCGGTTGTTAAAGTTTCATTTCATTCTCAGTTTGTAAAAAGGGCGTTACCATACTAGTAATTCAAATGCTGTGATTTTAAAGAAGGCCGAGAACAACAGGTGCTACAAAGGGAGAACATAGTAATTGGGCTCACGAGTTTCCACCTCTTCCATAATCCGAGGACATTCATCCGGTTGCTGCTTAAGCCATTGAAGAAGGAGACCCCAAGAACAGAGGGCGCTACCAGGTCGGTTGAGTGGAGCGCAAAACAAAGGTAACAAATCAAGAGACCCTTGTTGAATTATTAAGCATAAACGAAGAGGGTTAGAACAGGAGTTTCTTTGTCAAAATGACTAATAGAGTAGAGCCTAATACATTTGATAGTTCCCAGTATCACGATGACTGTATTACAATTTTAAGGGAAAAGCAATGGTTACCCTTCCTAGAGAAGTTTAATGGGAACAATGAAGAAGTAACTAAGCAGTTTGCATTTACATTTAATGGAGAGAAAGCATTGATATGAAAATTCTCTTTTAGGATTTCAGAGGACACCATAGCACAAACCTTGGGAATCAGCCCAGAAGGAGAAAAATATTTCAAAACAAAACAATTCAAGGAAAAATCATGGATCCAATTCATGTCTAGGTTGAGGGTTTCTTCTGTTAACTGGAAAAAGGGTGTCCTTAGAAGCTGGCTGATGCACCCATGGGATGAAATGGTGTATATTGTTCAGAAATTTGTTACATGTGAGGGTCATTACAACATAGTCTATTTATATCACATCAAACTCCTGTTGCACTTAAAAGGGCAATGCACCATTAGTATACCCTATTTCCTCTTACAGAATTTGACTAAGATGTCAAAAACTATTCAAAAGAAAAAGGGTAATGAGGATAAAAGCTTGTATCATTTTGGGTTAATTAAAATTCTAATTGAATTTGAAGTGCAGAGGAGGGGAAAAACATGGAAGGAATTTCTGGTTGCTAATCAAATCAAAGATGGAGAAGATGAATAGGAACAGCAAGAGCACTCAGGATTTATGCTTGACATTGATGAGGAAATCCCTGTGCAAAAGTCAAGCAATGTCCCTCCACACAACAATAGTGTAAGGACGAGAAAGATGAGGCAAGAAGCTGCCCAGAAAATTGAGCAAGACAAAATTTTCACTACATATACAAGAAAAGATCAAGGAGAATACAAAAGACCCAGACACAAGAAGATCAACCAGAGTCAAATGCACATGCACTGATGGACATTGAGAGCAGTGCTCATTCACAGCCTGGACCGGAAGCCAAAATGGAAGTTGAGAGTAACAACAGGCAAGGGAAAGAGTCACCACCTGCAAACAAGAAACAAAGGAGGTTAGAAAAACAAATTGAAAAGCTAAAAGAAGAACTGATGGAGGCCAACATGCTAGAGAATGTCATCAAGAAGGAGAATGAAATGTTGAGAGCTCAGAGTAAGAAGACTCAACAGAAAAATGAGAAGCTAAAGGAGCAAATCAAAGAACTCAAGGCTGAACAAACCGACATTTGCAAGCGGGCAACCAAATGGTATACTCAAAAGAAAGCTCTCAAAGAGAAATACAAGAATTTGAAACATGAGCTACACATTCAGAAGGATACCCAAGCTCAGAAGAATATAGATGCATTGTTACAAGCAGCAGAGGCACAAGCAAGAACAGAGTATAAAGGAAGCACATCAGGATTAGCATGAGGACATGCTAAATCATTGAGGTTGGGGGAGATGTTGGTACCATTTCATTGCCATCCTTTTCTTCTAGAAATCTATCAATTGTCTATCTTTTTCTCCCATAAACCCCTCATATCCATCGAAATTGATTAATCAATAGCATTATAGTTTTTAATTTACATTAAATTTAATTTGTGAATTTTTATGTTAAAAATTAGAAATTTTCAACAAAAATTACAGGATGTCATGACTTCCTGTAAATGGTTTATGATGTGACACGTGGCATGGCAGGCAAGTCAAAACAATGGATAGGAACGTGATCTGGAATGTACATGCATGGTGAAAAATTGATTCAACAACAAATCTAACGCTCCTGGATACACGGTCAATGCTGGTCAAACCCAACCTTTTTGGTCACAAAGGCAGCAAAAAGCCATAGTTTCCCAAATTGATTTCGTTTTGCTTTTGGAAATCGATTTAGATTAGAAAGGACAAAAATCACTCTTTTGTAAAAGCAGAAACATCTGCATAATGTATGTACATTCGATAGGATAGGAGACAAGCAGATAAAGACTGCGTATTGTATTGTTTCTAGAACGGTTATTATCTTTGTGTATTGTTCCAGAACTCTGCTCTTGTATGTGATTTTGATCTTCAGAACTTAATTACAGTCACCATTTTACTTCAACAGTGCTTATGCATTAACATTCTCATCGCTTGAAGTTTCTTAAGTGTGCCATTGAAGCACGGACGGGCCCTACGTGGAGATTGGTATACTGTTAATTTCATTTCCATAGCGTTTTCGAATTTGAATAATGTGCATAGTGTTTAATGTCATTTCCTTGTCTGTGAGTTTATCGATTTGATTAGAAATTCTTGCAAATAATATTCATGGTGATAGCTTGAGAATTTGATTGCTAGATCATTGAACAATATCTTGTAAAAGATTTGATCGATCATTAGATTTCAAAGCATCTCTGTGAACTCTGTTTTCATGCATTTAAAATTCAGTGTGCTTTTGATTTTCATGAATTCTTAGTGTATTAGCTGGAAAGAGCTTTTGTGTATAATATCCTTGTAAGAGGGTTGAAAAATCAGTTTAGCAATACGCTGTATCTTTAGGACAGTTAGATAAATTAGGTGATCTGAGTGTTAAGGTGAGAGGAAACATATTTCAACCTCCTGTAAAGGGGTGTTGTAGCCTATCACAATAGACACTTAGTTAGGGATCCTTTTATGTCTATAGACTTTAGACACGTGCCTCTAAGTTTACCTACCTTGGTTGATATTAAATCTAGTCTAATCTAGCACCCTAGATTGGCCACTACAGGGATAAAGGAGGAGATAATCTTGGAGAATAAGGATAATATTAAAAACACCATTACTTCCAAATTTAAGGATAAGTTGTGGAGTGATAAGGAATTAGAGGGGAGAAGGAAACTAAGGTATTACAAGGAGATGATGAACCCAACTCTTGCTAACCAGAACTACCTTTTTGTCTTGACCAGTGCTAAGAAGAAAATGAACATTGCAAAGATAAGAGCTAATTTCCATGAGCTTCGAAGTGAAATTGAGCGTTGGTATATTCTCAAAACACCTTGGGACAAAAGAATCTACCTCCTTTGCAATACTAAGAGAGTTGATGAGGAAAAACACTTTTTGTTGGATTGTTCGAACCTTACTCACATCAATTTCCATTTTTAAAACATTTGCCACACTACCAACCTTACTGACTTGTTAAGTTAGAAAAACTATAGTGACCTTGGAACACTTGTCTCCCTTCTTCTTTATCACAAAAATGAAATATTAAATGATCTCAATTAATCACTCCTTTCTTAAGATCTAGTAGACCATATTAGTCTCACTGAACATTAATCATCATCATTAATATTTAATTATTATTAAAATATTTTAATCTTTGTTGAGATTTAATACCAATATTTTTTATTCATACTATAAATAATATATTTAATTTAAGTTTAATGTTAATTTCTTAATTTATATTCCTTTACTTAAGATTTAATTTACCTTAAATATTGAAATTATTAAATAATAATTTATTTATAATAAATTGGGGAGTATTAATGTTTAATTATTACATAATATCTTTAAAAAATCATTCCTTTGATTAAAATTATTAACCTAAACATTATTTATTTATTTTTTTAATATTTTTATTATAATTAATTAATTGCAACCCATTATTATTATCCTATAACCTTATTTAGTAATTTAATATGTATCCTTATTATAATAACCTAAGTTTATATTCCTTGGGCTTAGGTTTCTTACTTATGCATTGAATAATATCATTATTTTAAATTATTGCATATTTAACGCTCAATATTAATAATCTTAAAATGTATTTATATTTATTTATTATTAGCATTTTATAATAATTTGACTTTACACACTAGTTTATTTATTATAATTATTAATTATTTTAATTCAGTATTTTTTTCTTAATGGTTATTCTTTGCCCTTTGATCTACTTATTTGTTTTTATTTTATTTATTTCTCAATGGTTTTTTTCTATGACTTTTGATCTAATCTTTGAGCTTGTAGGAATTATCCCCTTTTGTATCTCCCTTATTAGATCAAATTCTCTTCATTTAATCGTCTTGAAGATTAACCACACTAGTTGGTTCAAAATGTGTCAGCAATTTAAAAGATTTATGTGATGGATCTAGAAGACAGGTCTATGAATAACTCTACTCACAAAAGCCTCCATTCAGATAAATAGATAGTTATTATATTTTCTCTTTCACATTTTTTTTATGATTTTTTTTTCAAAACTCTTACACAATACCTATTGCATCCTAATTTGATTTGCATTTGCTTTATTAATATTTTTTTGACATCTATTCATGGTATCATGTCAATAATTTAATTAATACATTTTATTTAAATTGTCATTGTATTTATATCCTTAAATTTAGTTGTGATCACGCATACACATATTATAAAAATGTGTTTTTACATTCAGTGTTTGAATAATTTACCAACTCAGATCCATCTTAACTCTAGATTTATCAAGCATTGAAAGGGATCTCTCGAGATGAAAACCATTTTTTTGAGTGAAAAACTTGAGGAAATGTTTGCACCTCAAGAGATTTGATCCCTTTCAGTGCTTCATAGATCCGGGGTTAAGATGGATCTAGGTTAGTTTCAATTGTGTGCGGCTATAGAAAATTTGTCGAATACCTAATTATTTTGATCATTTGAAACATGCTAAATATATCTAAGATTAATCTAGTAATTTTAATTTTACATTTTTTTAGTTACCTCTGTTTGTTGAGATGATAGAGACTGTTAATAACTTGAATTATGAAAAATGATGAAATACAAATTTGAATGCAAAGTGACAATGTAACTGTGTTCAATGATAGAAAATGTGAATAATAAGAATGTAGTAATTACAAATAGTCTTCATTGTAAACAATCTCAAACTATTTTCTTCTATTGTTCTTATTGTCACACTTGTTAGTTTTGTCATCTTTTCATATGGATCATATGAAAAGGGCAGTTGAAATTGTAGACCATTCAAATATTTAATTCGAGCTATTGTAGTAAACGTCACACCTTATCTATCTTGCTCTCCAATATTAATAATAGCTTCCTCCGAAGTCAATCATTGTGACTTATGGAGTGTTAAACCCCAAGTATTTTTCAATGGTAGTTGTTTTCTATTACCTCGTTTGAATGCAAAGTGACTAACAATGTTGAATGATAGAAAATGAGAATAATAAGAATGTAGTCAATTACAAATAATTTACACTTTCAAGAAGCAAATGTTTCAGCTAAGTGAACATTTTATTTAAGATAAAAAATCAAGCATTTCATTTATGATTGAATTACTTAACACATAAATCAATGCATATCGTCAGTAATAGTGTTTGTACTTATGTTGAAATCAATGCATACTATTAATCTAATTACTCTGAAATTACTGCACATCATACATCTAGTTACATCAAATAAAAAATCAACATCTACAATGAAATCAATGCATCTAGTGAAAGCATTCAAAAACATATATATTAAAATCAATGCATCTAGCGTAAGCAATCAAATAGGATTAGAAATTGGCGTCTACATTGAAAACAATGCATATATTGCAAGCAATCAAATATGATTAGAAATCAACATCTACATTCAAATCAATGCATCTAGTGCAAGCAATCAAATAGGATTAGAAATCATCATCTACACTAAAATAAATGAATCTAATGCAAGTAATCAAATAAGATTAGAAATCAACGACTACACTGAAATCAATACATCTAATGCAATCAATCAACTAGGGTTAGGAATCAACGTCTACATTGAAATCAATGCATCTATTTTAGTGAGAAACCAAAATATTCATGGCTTTCTAAATCCAGTTAATTCTATCTTTTGTAAAAACCTTACTTCTTGTTCCTTTATGGTTAATAATGTTCAATATTATATCCATTTTCTTCTACCTTTGTAAAAACATTACTTCTTGTTCCTCTATGATTAATAATGTTCAACACTATATAATATTATATAATATATGTATTTATCTCTATGTGTCTCTTTCTTCTTCCCTTTCTCTACCCTCTACATCTCTATGTCTATCTCCCTCCCTCTCTCTGTCTCTCTCTTCTTCCCTCTCTCTCCCTACCATCTGTTGGAAAATGTAACTAGTTTCAGTCTTCATAGTTGTCATTGTGCTCATGTCGGTATGTATATTTTATGTATCAAGCAAAAGAAGAAAGAAAAATTATTATTTTCAAGCATGGGTTTCATGCTTCTTTTGATTGATCTTCCATGTTAAGCATGTTCTTCATGCTTCTAGGGTTTGTCATGTCATAAGATTTATTGTCATGAGTCAATGCCATGTATATAAGACCCATTTGGGAAAGATGTAACTTGTAAAATAATTTATTTTGCGTCTAGAAAGTCATTTTGAGCCTCCTAGCACAAGTAGGCCCCGCTAGCAAGAATTTGACCTAAAGAAGGGTATTCAGCCTCAAGAAAATCCTATAAATAAGAGCATATTAAACCTCATTTAGACACCAAATCGATCTCTCAAGAAGAAGTTCGATCTGAAACTAGAAACATTAAGAAAACTAGAGCGAAGGTCAGGGAAGCAAGGAGAAGTCAAGGAGGAGAAGAAAAAATTGTTTTTGGGCTATTTTCTCTCACACGTGCGAAGAAGTTAGGGTTTCTACAGGAACTGTAGGGTCAAAGTTGCAGGTCCAAGCTGGTCGAAGTTAAAGCTAGAAGTTAGTTGAAGCAAGATTGATTATTGTTGCCTTGGTTAATCTTTGACCTAATTGGAAGGAATTCTTGGAGGGTTGACTTAGTGCTCGGAGGAGGACTTGGTATATGGTTTTGGGTCTTGGTTTTCTCATTTAAAGTAAATTATATAAAGAAGAGAAGAGATTTTATGGGTTTTCCCCTTAGAGGGATTTTGCCCTAGCTTGGAGCCTAATACTTGTGCCCATTGTCTTTATTGTTTTTTCTCTTGATAATTGTTTGATGGAAAGATCTAATAAAGAAACGCAAGAAGATAAATAAAGTTCACAAGCAATTATTAAGGTTAAGGAGAAATTCAATTAATAGGTTCCCTATTGCATTCTCCAACACAATCTATATCTATATATCCCTCCATATCTTCTTCTTTGTCTCCCCATATCATCCCCCCAAACACACAAGTTCTCTCTCTCCATATCTATCTATATTTCCCTCTTTGTCTCTTTCTTCTTCCCTCTCTCCCCCTCCATCTATATCTATCTCTCCCTTTGTCTCTCCTTCTTTGTCTCTCTATCTCACCCCCAAACATACACACTCTCTCTCCATATCTATTTATCTCGTTCTCCCTCCCTCTCTCTCTCTTCCCCTTCTCTCCCTCTCTCTTCTCTCTCTCTTCCCTCCTGCTCTCCTTTCTCCCTCATTGTCTCTCTCTATCTCTCCCTTGTCACTCCCTCTCTCTCTCTATTTCTTCTTCCCTCCCTTTCTCTCTCCCTCCAATTCCATTCCTCTCTCCTTCTCTTTCTCGAGTCCTCTCTCTCTCTTTCTCTCCCATCTCCTTTTGTCTCTCCCCCTCCCTCCAACTCTGTGATTATGTCCCTCCCTCTCTCCTTCTCTCTCTCAAGTCCTCTCTCTCTTTCTCTCCCATCTCCTTTTGTCTCTCCCTCCATCTCTCTCTCCCCCTCCCTCTAACTCTGTGTCTCCCTCTCTCTTTCCCCACCACTATCTCTTTATCATTTTAGATGTTATATTATATTACTCAACACTTATTATATAATATTAATATAACCTTATTATTATATTATATAAAAATGTAATTTTAATATATGGTTAATAAGGTTGACTATTAGTATCTAACATTAAACATAAACATTATTAATATTTTATATTATGTTTACTAATTTAATTTATAGGATACCATGTTCAATATAATAAAGATTATATTAGTTTGTTAGGCCTATATTAATAATATAATATGAAGATTTAATACAATATAAAAGATTATAAACATTTTTATTGCTGTTTGCGTTGTCTTACACTAATTGGTAGGGATGTTGTAACATAATGTAATTTAGAGAAGCCGGTATGGTAGAGATGTTGTAATGTAATGTAATGCACTATAACATTTTTTTAAACTTGGTCCAAAAATAAAAATAAAAATAGCCCATTAATGGTAAGAGATATTGTTAAAATAAAATAAAAAATAAGCCTTATAAAAAGGTAAATTTTAATAAAATAAGGACCCATGGGTATTTGATAATTGACCCATTATGGTAGAGATGCTGTAACAAAGAATAAAAAAAATAACCCTAATAACAATGATATTTTTAATAGAATAGTATAAAAATGACCCATGGTATTGAGAACCCATGTATATGGTTAAACATTTTAACTCCGTCAAAATAAAATAAAAATAAATATTTGAATGAGTAATTAAAACTATTTAATTTCTATTAAAAATTTTAAGGAGCTGTCTTTAGTGCTACTTTTTGGATTTTTCGGTGTGGAATACGGTGGAAAAATTTGAGGTGAAATCTTGATTTGTGTTATTTAAACTAGGATTCAACACCCTGGAAAACCCCTAGGGCACTTGGATTGCACAGAATTACCCATCAAGCTTGCGATTTCAATAAATTCGCGCTCAATTTTAGAGAAATTTGACCAAAAAAACCGATAGTAAAAGCTTCCAAAAAGTCTCACTAAAGACAACTCCAATATTTTAATGAGTAATATGTTTGTGAATGGTTTTTATTCAAATTAAAATATTATTAAATGATACTCCGGCTCAATTTTAGAGAAATTTGACCAAAAAAACGGATAGTAAAAGCTTCCAAAAAGTCTCACTAAAGACAACTCCAATATTTTAATGAGTAATATGTTTGTGAATGGTTTTTATTCAAATTAAAATATTATTAAATGAATGCATTGTTTTCATCGTTAAAACCTTGACCAGGGGGGGTGGAATTTTCTTTCTTACTGCTTTGATTTTTTTTTCCAAACAATAATGAATCAACAAAGGCTGAGTTAAAAAAAATAAATAACCCTATAAGAATAAAATATTAAATAAAAATAAAATGACCCATGGTATATTTTAAACATTTTAACTTAGTCAAAATAGAATAAAAATAAGAATAACCCTATAAAATAAAATAATAAAAAAATCAAAAAGAACCCATGGTATTCATGTGGAATATAGCCTATTTAAAGGGGGGAATCAAAACCAGCTTAGATCCATCTTAACTCCTCATCTACCAAGTGCTAGAAGAATCAAATCTCTTTTGATGCAAACCTCTTTTATTGTGAAAAATATTTGAACCCTCTCAACCTTGGTAGGTCTGGAGTTAAGATTAATCTAGGTTGGTGTAATGTAATGTTAACATTTTAACTCGGTCCAAATAAAATAAAAATAAAAATAACATTATTAAAATAATAAAAATAAATGAACCATGGTATTTAGAAACCATAAAATTTCATTCTCAGCATGAGTCGCGTGGAATAATATCATCTTAAAGAGAAAAATTAAATTAGCCTATGATCCATCCCTTAACTCAAGAATCTACAAAATGCACAGAGAGATCAAGATCCATTTAAGAAGCAATTTTTTTTAGAGTGAAAAGAGATTTGATCCCTCTGGGGGCTTGATAGATGTAGAGTTAAGATGGATCTAGATTAGTAATATATATGGCTATAAAATTATATATAATATAGTATGAAGATTATATAATATAATAAACTATACTATAATATAATATTAGAAACTAGACATTATATTATAATACTACGTTTAAAACGAACTCGAAAAATGATTTTTTTGAAAAACTATAGTGAACTCGGGAGGCTTCTCTCCAAGCTTTTTGAGCATAGGAATAAAATCTTAAATCAAAATAAATAATTTGTCTTTTTAGGTCCGATAGATCATTATTTGGTCTCAGTGGACGTTAACAACCATCATCATCATCATCATCAATAATTTACAATTCAATATTACTTCATTAATTTTAAACTTTTCAATATCACATTTCATCTTAATAAAAATAAGCCTATTATGGTAGAGATGTT
>APFE031493609.1:3484-44540 GCA_000404065.3 Pinus taeda | reverse complement strand
ACCTGGTTTGATGAAAATTTATATTATTTTATCTTTGAAATTCTAATCGATTTTGAAACCTGCTATATATGGTTATCTATAGTCTGATGATATGTTAGTAGTTGCAGGCACAGATGAGTTGCTTGGCCAAATGACTCACATATGGGTGATGGTGTTGTATCGGTGGATGGAACTACATGGGAGGGGTGGGACAGAGTTCCTGATCTCACCCACTAGCACTCCCGTCGTGACTTGGGATGGAAGAGTTGAAACATCTTCGCCTTGAAGATCACGATGCCATGAGGGCAGGTCCCAAAGTCGGGTCGCTCATGAGGAACCTACTGGGGGGCGCGCATCAAGGCGGATTCCTTGATCCCCGGCACCATTAGTCTCACTATAGCAGGCAACATGAGAGATGATCGAGGTCTATGATGTTGCACGCTATTTTCCCCTCGTAGTCACTGGATGCTTGAAGGGCAAGTGGTGTGGCACCCTTGGAATTTCAGGGAAATTCTTGAAGGGCACGACCAACTTGGCACCCTTGGCATCACAATTAAACTGTTAGGTGTGGCACCCTTGGAATTTCAGGGGAAATTCTTGAAGGGAACGACCAACTTGGCACCCTTGGCATCACAATTTAACTGTTAGGTGTGGCACCCTTGGAACTTCTAGGGAAGTTCTTGAAGGGCACAACCAAACTTGGCACCCTTGGAATCATTAAAAATAAATGATAATAAATAAATATAAGTAAGGAATGAAAGCTTGGGAGTTACACCAAGGGAAAATGATGAT
The DNA here is from genome assembly GCA_000404065.3 of Pinus taeda. Lineage (NCBI taxonomy): Eukaryota > Viridiplantae > Streptophyta > Pinopsida > Pinales > Pinaceae > Pinus > Pinus taeda. Next base: position 43,769 of record APFE031493609.1, on the reverse strand, counting down.
TAGAAACCAAGGAAATTAAATCAAAAATAAAACTTGGAATAAGGAGGATCATAGGAAAAAAAAATAAAAATAAATAGAGTACCTTAAAAATTCTACCATCCCCATGTTGGAAAATGCTAGGTAGATGAGGTGGTTTAATTAGAAAAAAAAGGGGAAGACAAACATATTGTAAGGATAAAGATTAATCCTAAACCAATTAAACTTAATTAAGAAAAGAGGAAGGTGAAGTAAATTAAGAAAAATAAATTAAATTAGAGAAATGTAGAGAAGCTCCATGTGGCATCAACCAATATAAGAATATCCCTCTAAGAGATAACCTGAGTTAATTTAGGAAGTAGATTGGGGATAAAATCTTGACTCATTAATTGACTCCAAGTAATAAGCACAATTTAAGGAATAAAAGGGGGGAATAAAGAGACGTCTAGGAGTAGAAATAGGAATCTTGTGAGTGAGGAAAATATTAGTTTTAATTAAAAATATAAGTAAATAATTTTGGGTGACCCTTGATGAGAGAATGACACATGGGTGGGTGAATAATCAAGCTATTAAAAAGAAAAAATATTATAATTATGCATGACATGCCAAGTGTCATCTATGAGAAATCTTATAAAAGAAGGGGCAGGCCATGGTAGAGGGGACTTTTTGGAACCCTATTGTTGGATGGATGATAATTTTTGAAGGCAGTGACTACGAAGCTATAGTGAGTTTGGTGAGGTAGAGGGTTTTAGAGAGGGGACTCTTGAGCTTCGGTTGCTCCCCTCTACCAGCTAGACTCTTCCTCCATTGTACAACCCCATTGCAGCTCGGGGGTCCGCGGGGAAGAAGAGTACCCAAGGAGTAGGTTGGGAGGTTAACCGGTGGGTCTTGTTCGGATCAAGTGCGGCATCATATACTCGCAGACGGACCAGCGACAAGGAATTACTCGCAACAACCGATCAAGCGAAATCGCGCCTCTCCGGTGTATAGTGCATGTGTATTTCGTTATTACTTGATCTTAGATTTAAAGCATATAATGTGGTGTTACTTCTTGAATGAACATCAGTGATGTATGTGTTGATTAAATTGAAATCTTATTGTGTTTGTTTTCCGGTTGTAATTGTTGTGTAAAAAAAAAAAAAAAAATGGTTGGGACATCTCACTGTTTTAGTTGGGTCCTTACAGACGTCACCACAGAGGCCCTCCAAAAATTTGTGGAGGAGAATCAGAATGTGTTGGGGGACCTCCAAGCATAGATTTAGGAGTTGCAGGTGCACACTCCTCAGGCTAGTACTCTCTTGACCAGCCTCGCAGTAGGAACATCCACAGCTAAGGAAATGTTGCATGCTCGTATGATGCAATCCGAGTAGATTTGGGAGGTCTCAGTGCGAAGATCTTTGCACTGACAGAGTGACTCGAGGGCGAGTCATGATGTTTTTGTTGGGGGCCTGTTGGGCGTGGGATCCCCCCCAAGACAAGTTTTGGGTCTTAAAGCCCAAGTTCTTACTAAGTTCGATGTAAAGACTCTATGATTTGTGGGCGTGAAGCGCGAAGATGGTAAATGAGTCAGAGGGTTATCCACCCTCATTTTTGTAATGTAATGTTAGTTTGAGAGATCTACCCATAGTTCGTGGACCATGGGATTGTATAAATAGAGAGAGGCTTTAAGTGTAAAGGAAGGAGGCAATGAATGGAAGATCTACTAAGGAAGCATCATGTCTAAGTGTAGAATTGAGTCTTTGGGTCATAGAGTAGGAGAAGGCTCTGCAGCTAAGCACGCAGAGGCCTAGTAGTCTATAGTTAAGTGTGTGAACCCCTGCAGCTGATTACGTAGGGAAAGTTGAGTCTGTAACCGATTGAAGCATTAATAAAGAGAATTTTTACAACATTTATGTGTATCTTTTCCTATTTTATGCATTAAAGTATATTGGGTTTGAATTGCAAGTTTACTATTTATTTGTTGCGCGAACTTATATGAATGTGTTGAATAAGTGAATATAATATGAGGTATGTGTTTATGCGAAAATAACTAACTATTATAAGAAGATAAGTAAGATCCGTAGTGTGATTTGGGGAAATAGTGCAGATCATTGCTCTAGCAATGTGAAGACTCCACAGCCCCTGGTTAGGGCTGTGCGAAGGCGAATATAACAAGGGAACAAAGGCCTTGCAAGTTAGGAAAGTGCACGAAGTAACCTGCATGAAGGTATTCACAGTTGGACTAAATCGACTCCTCAGAAATATCAAGGGTGCAAAACCCTGGTTCCAACATCCTCCCATACTGCTTCGAGTGAGACCTCAATCCACGCTCTGTGGACTGTTGCCAAAAGGGCTAGTAGCATAGGGATTTTTTTGGCTAATTAACTCCGAACCTGGGTCGGGCCCCAACAAGCCAACAATTAATGACATGGCACCTTAGATATGTGACATGTGGTAGATGACTTTGGCATTTTTGAGTGACCAAGTGGCCATTTTATGGGAGACACATGGCACCACGTAGACGATGCCATGTGAAAATCATGAAATTAACAGTGATAGAAGACATGGTTGATTCTTGAGATTCATGCCAAGGGGTGTGTTTGTTAGCCTTTTCCTGTGTAATTGGGTTTTGGCATTTTGGGTCAAAAACGGTTAACTATTGAAATGGCATAGACCCACCATAAACAGATCCCAAGAGACTAAAACATTGTCATCATTAGATACGGAAATTAATATCCCCCCAAGGTGAGGTTTAGGTTCTCAAAGGTTTAAATCTTGGAGTATCTTGTGACTGATGGGACCCGGGAGTCAAAGAATTTCCTAGAACTACCTTTTGAGTGTAAAATCGCACCCCAAACCATTTTGGTGTGGTAAAATTATGAAGTTGGGCATGATAACACTATGGCATGGTGGTGTGGTAAGACCACAATCCTCACCCTTGAGCATATGATGTGATGAGCCCCAAAATTGGTAACAATTTGGGCTCATTTGGCCTCATTTTCATTGTTCAGCCCTTGTTCAAATCCATCATTTTCTATAGTTTATGCATTATTTCTAATATGTTTGTGTCTTTGGTACGAATAAGGGAAGTTACTTTTCCTAGGTGGTTAACATGTGTCTATTTCAGGTTTTTTGACGTATTGGAGCAAAGTCAAAGCAATCATGAGCTATAAGGCAGCCAAGCCTAAAATGAGGACTTGAAGGAGGGATGTCCACGGCATTCAATGACCCTTCCTCGGGATTCTCACCTTCAGCTCCGAGCTCCAAAGACCACCGAGATGAATCTAGAAGGCAGCCAATCAACATTTAGAAAGGGGTTGTTTGACTCACAGTTTGACAGTCGAGTTCCACAGATTGAGGAGGCCAGCTAGGTCCCTCGTTATCTATAAATGTTGAGGCCTCAGCCTTTGTAAAAAGACTTTTTGAACCTATTCTGTACTTTGTACTCCAGTGCTACAATAGCTCTGTTTCATTCTCTTGTAGCCATTTTTGGCAAAACTGTTATGACTCCTTTTGAATAATGATAAGCAGTTTGGTTTCCTAACAAGTCTGAGTTTTTGTAGGAGCCAAAGCTCTCAGGGTTGAGCCCAACCTGAGAGCCTAGGACCTCCTTTTTTGTACCATTGTGTTTCTTTACATACCACTGTTTTTCTCGTTTATGCATTTGAACACCTTGCTATTAAGTAGATTTTGTTATGATGCTGGAATAGATCACTGTTTATGAATGGTTTTGGTTTAGATGTTTTGGTAGAATAATAACAGTAAGATCTCCAAGAAAAAGAGACAACTACACTCCTGGTTTCACCTCGACCTTATTGGATTTGGGGCTGGAATTGAGGAAAGCAGTGCTGCCTCACAAAAACACTAGTTTGTTGCTTATGCAATCTTTTAGTGTGCTTGTTTAATTGCAGAGATTAGTCATGGGTTTGGATATCTGAAATGTTTCCTTACATAAGTGGTGTACAAGGTTTTCTTCCCAAATAAAGTACTGCTCATTTATGTTGATTGATGGATAGAATAGATTAGTTTAGGATTTGATCATTTGCAGGTTTGTGTAGAATTGATCAGGGCCCACCGTGCAGGGTATCTTCCTCCTTCATCCATCCTCCCAAAGCATCATCTAAGCCTCATGTTCTGTATCATAGCTAAGCTGCCCTTTTTCCCATCTATCCTTTGTGTCTACGAAACCTTACCTTCTTGTTCATCATTGCCTTAGTCATCTCCGAGCCAAGTCAGTTTTCCATCAAACCTCCCACCAGTCCTTAGGCCATGTTTAGACTCCTATCCTACCTTAGATCCATTCATGCACCTTCCCTCACCCATCCACCTCCTAAAAACCGACTTCCAAGTTTCCTGTAGAAATTCTGAAGTTTCCTGTAGAACCCCTGCAGACTTCCTATAGAAGCTCACATGTGAGGTTTTCTGATAGCCAAACCTTGTGAGACTCTGGGGAAGAGTGCTAGGGACCCCTTAGACCCTCTCTGAGCCTCTCCAACTGCTTCTAAGCATTCCTCTTCCTTGGTCCACTCCAGCAAAATGAAGCACAGTTCAAGTATATGCATGGGAAAATCGACACTTAATCAAGAAAATACAAAAAGATACTTTCTAGAACAAAAGTAGACTAAGGCATGTGCATTTTCCTTTTTTGAAGTCAATGGCATCTCATTCAACAGTCTGTATTCTCATTATTGCATCAATAGAACTGGCTGGTAGAATTAGGGTTTGCTAGGGTTTGCATTCCTCTTTTGCTTTCAGTTTCTTTCCGCAAGTAGATTAGCTCCCCTTTGAGTTAGCTTTCATCCATCATTTACAAGCTTCATCTAAGAGCTTATCGAAGTTGGCTAAAGCCTGGCGGACTTGTGCCAACTGACCAAGTGACAGCTGCGACAAGAGCTAGTACTTGTGCATACAGCATCGTCGCTTCCAAGTTTGTTACGAACAACCGGGTTGATAAAAGTAAAGAAGGGAGTCCCAGGAGTTGCAGCATTATTGCTACAATACTGGAGCCCACCATGATGCCCATGCACAAAAACATAAGGGGGCGGGGATTTTTAATCGTTTATAGAACTCATCCCCCCTTTGAGCTAAGTGGTTGGTCGTAGAAAAGGGACATATAGGAAGAATTTCATTAGTTGAGGCACCCTACTACTCTTTGGCATGCTAGGACATGGTCTTGTGGTAAAAAGAGTTGAAAGGTCAAGGCGCTTCACCATTTGAAACTTGGCGTTCTAGGCAAAAATTTCAACAAAAGAGAATAATGAAAAGCACGGTTATGAGGACCATGATCTCCAGAAGCCATTCTTATATTCATTGCAAAAGAGACCACTAAATATTTGTCGGAGTAGATTGCAGCTGATGTCTGAAGGTACATATCAAGAAGTGAAGGAATTTACAAATTCATTTCTCAAGATGTGTAGGTCGTACTAGAGTTCTACCTTGAGCAAGGTAAGCCATAGTAAAAGTACTTATCAAGAAATTGAGTGATTAATGAAGACTCTCCTCAAGTTGTGTAAGAAGTAAATAAATTTTTGTTCTGAGAAAGGTGAGCCATATTGAATTGCATCCTCATGCCCTATAAGAGTAAATGGAAGTCACCTCTAATCACTGTGTGCTATACTAAAGACTCTACATTGAGCCATGTGTGATAAGCGTGAACACAACACTAGTATGTAGAGAGAGATAGTCAGGGGAATGTGGATATGCAAGAGAGAGAGTGCCTCTAGAGAAAAGAAGTTCGAGAACTACTGTAGTGCAGGATGAATGAGCAGGCCAAGCACATGAGTAATGTTGTTATATGTGTCTAAAGAGAAGAGTATCCAAAGAGCTGACAGGGATGAGTAGAGAGAAGGTTGTTGAGGAGAAAAAAGTGTCAAGATCTTATTGATGTTGTACAGTAGGTTGAGTGAGATCCATAGCTAAAAGCAACACATATGAGAAAGAGACCTATGGATATAATTTGAAAATCCAATGAAATGGTCTTCTGTAGGTTTAGCAAGTTAGTGCCCACACACAAAGAAGTTAGTGCTTCCATCTGAGTAGGTTTTTGAAGAACAACTTGGGGGTTGGTGCCTGCTACAAGTGGGTTCTTGTAAAATCAAGTAGTTAGTGCTTCTCGTAAGGTAATCAGATGTCTGCAAAGATGGATTTTATGTTTCTTGCTAGTTGGAGCTAACAAAACAATCAAGGGAGTTGGTGCTTCTTATTTTTTGGTCCCAACAAAACTATTAAGGGATTCGTTGCTTCTTGTGATTGGGTGCTCATGAAGCTTGATGTAATTTGAGTGGTGGCTTTAGATTTACATCATAAACAAGAATTGTGGTTTTCTCCCTTTATGGGTTTCCACGTATATTTGGTGTCTCTATGTGTTGCATGTGCGTATAATATTTATGGTGTTGCTATGTGATGCATGTGTTGAATTGTTTTTCTGTTTACATGATATGCTATTAAATTGTTAAATGTTTAAATCTGGTAAAAATTGTTACACTGACCTTAATAATGATTCACCCCCTCTCAGTGTTAACCTAGTTTGCAACAAAAAATAATACATATATGGAAAGGAAAAGGTAATGGTAGGCATAAGCGATGTTAATAATGAGTAGAGATGAGTTGTACGTGAAGTGTCTTCCTCACTTATTCACACTGACATTATTTGCCATTGTAATTATCTCTACACCAATATATAGTTTTATAACAAACCATGTGTAACAAAGATTCAAACTTCTTAATGATGATGACACATTCATATTATTTGTCTTTGTAATATCAACATCAACCAAACAAACAATTGAATCTTCAACTACATTCAATAATAATTTAAAAATCAATTTCATTTATAATTATATGCCTTATATTATATTATATTATATTATATTTTTATGATATAAAACCTTAAAAATTAATAATGAAAATAATAGATATATGGAGAAGACAAAATATTGGTAAGTATAAGTGATGTTAATAATGGATACAGACGAGTTGCACGTAAAGTGTTTGCCTAACCTATTCACACCGTAAACTTATGGACATTATTTGTATAGTGTCTCACACTTAGTTGCCTCATTTTTTTTACATATTATTACTTATTTGTTTTTTTATTGCAAAATTCCAGTAAGTGAACAATTGAGCCACTTTCACCTACCAATTTTGTATCCATTACCTCCACTATCAAATGAGACAATTTATATGACCATTTTTCTATGGTCATTTGTACTTTTAATAATTACCATATCTTTTTGTTTGATTTAATATCTCCTTTTTCCAAACACACTTATGGTACTTTTTATTTATACTTATATTCACTTCTTATTAAATATATTTTTTTAATTGATATTTAATATTACTAAATTAGGTGGTGTGATTTATGTTATGAATGTTGAGAGATTTTTTTGATAAAAAGCACGTAAAGAAAGTTTAAGTCAAATTATTTAGTTTGGTTCATCTCATCGACTTATTGTTTCTTTATGTGATTTTTACCAAAAGATATCTCAACACTCAATATTACCTTAAATTTAATCAAAATAAATTTCATTTTAAAAAACTATCAACTATTTTAATTTGCTATAAAATATTTTAGTTTCAAAATATTGGATCCTTCTTGGCGCTTGGTAGATTTGGAGTTAAGATGGGTCTAGGCTAGTTTAATTTCTCCCTTTAAATAGCCTATATTCCACATAAATACCATGGGTCAATACCATAGAACTTTAGTAGATTTAGAGTTAAGATGGATCTAGGCTGGTTTAACTTCTCCCTTTAAATAACCTATATTCCACATAAATACCATGGGTCAATACCATAGACCTTTTTTTTTATTTTTTTTTACACAATTATTTTTATTTTTTATTTTATTTTACCTGATTTAAAAAAATTACATTATTATATTATTCTTATTATTTGTTTATTTATTATTATTTTTTATTAATTGACATAATCAAAAAGTTAAATATTACATTACAACATTTTCTATTATATCTAATTTAAAAACACTTCTCAACACAACAAAATTATATATATATATATATATATATATTATTATATATTAAATATAATTCCATAATAACAAACATGTAAAAAGATAATTAATAGTCGTCCAAACTTCTTCATAGCGACAACACATTCACATTATTTGTCTTTCAATTATCGACATCAACCGACTAACTGATTGAGTCCTCACTCATATTCAGTGATAATTTAAAAAATCATATTTCCTTTAATTGTGATATAAAATCTTAAAAATTAATAAAAAAATAAAAATAAAACATATAGAGAAGAAAGATTAAAAGCAAGTATTAATAATGGGTGGTGATGTGAAGTGTTTGAGTAACCTGTGTAAACACGACATTATTTGCCTCTCTAATTATCTCTACACCCACAACAAAAGAATACTCGTGCTGTTAACTTCTTTTCTTCATTAATAATTTGAAGATACAAATCCCTGGTAACCATAATGTAGAGGTAACCATTACAATTCCATAAACCTGTTTCTGGTCACTACTGTCACATTACTATCAATTTCGATTACAGTCACCAGAAGCTAATGGTACAACGTTAACTTAAGCATAAAACCCGTGGCAAGTCACTAAGTGAATAGATAGAACACTACATACATCAAGATTGCCCTGAACACGATCGAACGGATCCACATTTTGATGGAAGTAAATGTGGAAGTAATTGCGGTAAAGAGCCGTAAATTTTGCTACGAAATTTTTAGATTTAGGGATGTTTTTTGAAAAATTGGTTTATAGTTATTAATTTTTAAGATTTTGGGTGTTTTGTGTTGAATCTATTTTCACTATCAAAAAAAGATTCAAACATTCCTGTTGATTTTTTGGAAAAAAAAAACTCACAATTTTTTATTGTCCCTACAAAATTGACATCACTATAGATAATACCTTTAATATATCAGCAAGATATATTCTTTATTGTGTGCTCTAGCTTGTCCTTCACTCAATGTTCAAGTCATTTTGTGAGAAATCCGTCAAACATAATCGATGAATACAAAAAAAAAAACCAAAAATTGTTGAAATGGGGCTTGAAAAATCATCGTCCCCACAAAGATTTATGAGGAGATTGTGCAAACACCGAGTGATATCTGAAGCATTCTAAGTATTAATTATACAACTATTTTTATCATTTGAATTTTAACACTTTAACTAATGTTGGAGTGTATCACAGGTATGAGTATAAGTATGCCAAACATTGTGTATAGAATTCTTTTGTAAAATTATTAGAGCACAAATATAGATTTAGCTAAAGAATTAAGGTCCAAACTTGCAAGAATTGAAAAATAAAATTCGAACAGATAGTGAATTTGATTACTCAGTATTGATTTGAGAATCAATACATAAAGCAACTAAGTTAAACTTAGTTGTACATGCAATAACTAAGGCTAATTAAAGCAAACTAAGGCTAACTGTGCTTTATGTTATGTTAATGTGCACATGCACCACATGCAAGCACTAGAGTTAACTAACTAAAGCCAAGTGCACACCACATGTAAGCACTAAATTTAACTAACGCTAATGAATTGCACATCATATACAAGAATTAGAGTTTAACCAAAGGTAATTAAGGCTAACTAAGTGCATGTACACCAACACCCCCCCTTAGGTGAGTATGAGAAAAAAATGAATGAGTCCTGGCAACAAGGCCATTTTTGGTACCCATCTACAATGCATGAAAAGAGGAAAGAGGAAAAACCCAGTGGGAAGAAAACTCCCCCTCAAAATACAATGCAAAAAATAGAGAAAAGACAATTGCTAGGCAATTGTGTCCTTTATCCCGTGACGATCTTGTAGAAATTGAAAATTCTACTCAATGAATGTCTTGGTGAAGATTCTGGCAGTCTGCTTAGAACTTGGACAATACTGCAAATCGATGATCCCATCATGAATCAATTCTCTGATGAAATGCATGTGGATCTTGATATGTTTGGTACGTTGTCGTTGCACTAGACCTCTGCAAAACTTTAGTGTACTATGATTGTCGCACCATATGGCAATGAAATGATGGACACTGATACAAGCTCAGAAAGGAAATGTTGTAGTCAAATACCTTGAATAGTGGGATTGACTGCTCCTCCGTACTCGGCCTCTTCTGATGATAAAGAAATGGTAGCCTGCTTCTTGCTTGACCAAAAAATGGGGTCGGATCCCAAACTAAGTACATAACTTGCGATCAAGGTTGTTGCTAGCCCAATCTAAATCTGTGAAACCAATGAGATCCAAAGAACATTTTTTTGCATAATGAATCCCATATGTGATTGTCCCCTAGACATATCGAAGGATGCAGATTTCCAGTGTAATTCATGTGGTTCATGCATGTATATGGAAACTACTCCTAGGACATATGAGAGATCAAAATGGGAGTGAGTGAGATAAAGAAGACTCCCCACAAGCTGACGACACAATGTGAAATCTGTTAGGTTCCTATACCAATAGGAGTCATAATTTTTGAATGACTGAGATTAAACCTATAATATGTACATACCTTTGCTTACTGCAAATGTTTTCCATAAAAAAATTAAAAAATGTAAAGAGGATATGTCCTAAAAGAAAAATCAAAGGACAAAAAGGATAAAAAGGTCGAAAAATATGAAAAATATGAACCCTAAAAAAGAAAAGATTAGGAAAGTGTACTAGTCAAAATGCCACTACTATTTACTTTTTATGCAAAATAAATGATTGTGTGTAGTTTGTAACCTATGCCACAAATCCATGATAGTCAAAATGTTTAAATTTGGCTATTTCATGCTTATAAATAGAGAAATAAAATCTAACCAAACAGTGTAATCTTGGCAGATAAGTAGATTAGGTAGAGTAAATAAAAAGGAGCTCAACTGTTTAATTTGAGCCCTTGGATGTAATAAGGTTAGACTTAGTCAGATTACTATTGTGAAAAAAAAGAAAAATGTTTTGACAAGGGTTTGTCAGCTTAAGTGCATCCTAATAAAGAGAAGAAAAAATAGTAGGATGAGTAGGTGGGTAAGTAGAAGAATGGTTGCAGAATTGTGATGATTGTTAGATAAAAGCATATTAATCAACTTTCATTATGAAAGTTTTAAGTATGGATGAAAATTGGGCATATATCTAGTTCACAAACTCAAATGATTAACTTCTCTCACTCATTACATTTTTCACTTAACTAATTTCCAACAAAAAGTCTTAAGTACCCAAAATCTTAAGTCAAAGGGGTTTAGAGCATTTCTCTAACTTCTCGAGGGACCAAACCCGCGGCCCAATGACTTATGGGTCCTAAAAGTCCCCGCATGAACATTCACCCCCTTCAAATTCACTCATATTCCCCACTCCCCTAATAAACCCCTTTCTCTAAGGATAAAACCTTAGAAAAAAGTGATCATCCCCCCATGGAAAAACCCCTTTTCTTCCAAAAACCCAAAAACACTTCAAGCCTAAGTATAATGTGTTATGACAATAACAAGTAAATGAATACATTACACTTTAGTGCTTTTTTGTTTCCATATTAATTTCTAACATTCATATATGTATTAATTCCCAAAAAGGAATAAAACCTTTCCTGTACATAGTTATAAAACAAAACCCGTATATTAATACCCCGCCCCTAAAGTTTGAAACATAAACTTTCTTAATATCATAACATGATTAATGGGTTAATTAGTCGATCAGCGTTTAATTAATAACCAAAACCTTCCGCCAATGAAATCTCCCCCGACACCCTTAATCCACCATAATCCATTAATTAACTTAATCCCACCACTCTTAAACCTCCGTCGGGCCCCTCCATTAAACCTCATGTCAAAACTCCACCCTGATCATTGTATGATCAGGCCTCGTTTGAGCCGACAATTAACGATCATATCGGACAGCCTCCGAAGACTGACCTTTACCTGCCCGATATGGATGGTTTCCCTTTTGGCCCCGCCGCTACGTGGCACCTGATGAATGGCATCGTACGACCTCCCCCCGAAACCACTCCAGCCCAAAAGCGGTGCAAAGAAAATCGCATACCACCGCCTGCTACACAACAAACTGTCTACTGTTCACTTTGCGCCAAAATTCAAACAAATCAAATGTTTACCCGTTTAAACATGAAAACCCCAGTATTTCTCGTTTTCACTTGTTTGTGCAGTAAAACCCCGTGTAACTCTTTTGCACCACCTAGAGCCTTTGCTAACCAATTCAAACATGGTTTACCTCTCGAAATCACTTTGGACTCACTCCATAAAGCTATAAAGCTTGATAAAGCCATTAATGACCCTCCCTGTCAACCCAATGTTTTCCTAACAGTTTGTTTCATTTTACAGGCGATCAAAAGACCGCAACTTTGGATAAACAATCTTAATACTAGTCATAAGACATGTTTACTTCAAGATTATTATCAAATCTATTCAAACAAAGATGCAAAATAAAGCACAAAGTTAAAAAGACAAGCAAAGGAAACATGGAATTAAATGATTTACTGTTGAAATAGAGAGTAAAAACCTAAAATATATAGTGAAGGTAAAACGACACAATAAAGAATAGTTAAAGTGTATAAGAATTAAAGAGTATCAGATTGAATACCAAGTCAAGTAAAACAGCTAGCATGAAGACAAATAGCACGGAAGATAGTTACAGAGCATATGGATTCATGTCAAAGTGAAGATAGATGGTAAAAGTATGCAGTAAAAGTAAACTATAAAAGTAAAGATGGAGGCAGTAAGGGTTAAACAGAGATGAAAACACTTTCACCAGCAACAATGAATTTTATCCAAAGTAAAAGTGAAAAATAGTTAAAAGAAATTTAAGGTTAAAAGATGAAATCAGAGCAGAAATGGTACATTCTTAAGAAATTTCCTGTTTAAGTCATAGTTTTGTAGAAACTAGTTTGGCCAGTCCAAGATGAATTTGGAGAAACTGAAGAAGATTTGTGTTCCTAAAAGGCTAATCTACAAAAAAGTATCTCACGTTTGACACAAGTATTACCAAAAGGGAGATAAGTGCGTATCTTCAGAGCCTAGTTTTTGGACTGTGCAAAGTCCTGTTTTTGACATCTTTTTGCAGAGAATATTGTGGATATCTGGAGCTTAATTTTGGGAAACAAAGAGAGGTTTTTCTCAAAACCATACTTATCTACAATAACATCTTTCACTTTTTACATATATATCTCAGATTGAGATATAAAAAAGTATCAATGGACCTTAATCTTGCAGAATTGCTGGAGCAGAATGCACAAAGAAAGGATGTAGTTAGTGACTTGGATGCCTCATCATCAATTAAAAGTCGCTATCAAATTTGAATTTCTCTTATTTCATCACCATAAATCCATAAATATAGTGCCAAATAGATTCATTAGTTTTGAGTGTCCTTTATTTAAGTTCTATTAATGTAAAATAGTTTGAGATATTTGTAAACCAATCTTGATATTTTTTCAAGATATTTTAGTTTAGAATTTGTATAAATACTTCTTCATTTGAAGTATTTTGGGGTGGATTCAAAGACATTTCTATAGACATTTTCTTCTCAAGTTAAGGAGCTATTGTAATTGAGACTGGATTGGCTTGCTGGATCAAGGAATAAAAGTAAAGACATTTCACAGGATTCTTGTGTAAAGCGGAAATCAAATAAGTATTCTCTCTCTCATGTGTCTCTATGAAATTTGAATGTTAAACTAGGAATGATATTTCAGAACTGGCTTTAATGCTCTCTGTCTTGATTGTTTACATTCTTAATGTTCTCTGCTAAACTATCTTAGTCTGGGACTTCTTAATTGCTCCCTTACTTCTGTAGTTTCCCTCCTAGGTCTATAGTAAAGGATTCTTAGTTGCCCTTTGCTCATGATCACTTCCTGCTCTTCATCTTGATCCCAATTTAAGGATTCTTCATTGCCCTTTTACCCTGGTTAGGACTACCTCATCTATTTGAACCTGAAGATTTTCCTTTTGCTTTGCTAGTCTGCCCTGTGAACTCTTCCTTTAGTGATTGATCTGACCCAGTTAAGCCATTTTTTGATTGACTCCATAGCCCAATGGCTTGAAAGCCTTGCTCTATCCATCTATTTCTAGAATTCCACCACCCAACCAAAATCAAAACCTTATGAGCATTAAGAACTAGCCTAAAATCCCACCAAAAAAAAGTTAAATTATAAAGAGAGAGCCCTCTCTGGACTTAGGTTGGCTAGAACCCGAGTCTAAAAGTTTGTTTGTGGTTACCCCAGTGATCTCTTTCCTTAACCTTGGCAAATTACTAGGTGATAACATAGTGGCGACCATACTGGGGAAGAACTGACATTTTCTTCAGAATCGTTTTACAGGTTTAGATCTGATCTATGATGTTGGACAGTGATCAGACACACAAAGGTTAAAATCATCCACCTGGCGACTCCAAATCAATTCCACAATCAAGACTCCACTGGAGGAATGAACCTGAAAGAACTATGTGAAAATATCGGGCTTTTAACTTGGATTGTTATCCAAGACATTATGTTCTTTCTCATTGATAGTTTTTTTCAATGTATACTATATTTTAGAGAAGATTTTAGATTAATTTTTTATTATTTCCCTCTGAAAATTGTAGATATAAAGTCTCCTTACACATTTGAACAACGGTCTTCTAACTCTTATGAAGATCATTTTCCAATTGAGGAGCATCAAAAAATTAAGACTAATCATACAATCCCTGTACATATTCCAATACCTGTTATACTTACAAATCTCACTCTTGATATTTGTGATGCTGCACTCATGGCCTAGGGCAACCCCTCCTTCTAGACCTGGTCCAAAATATTTAAAAAATAGTGTTTTACTCCCTATACACAACATTGCCCTGAGCTAAACACATGTGTATGCGGGTCTGTGTATACCCAACCCATGTATATGTCCTAAAACACTTAAAAAAATTAAATCTCCTTAATTTCGGGTAGAGATCACGGGTTTCACCTGTTGATTACCTATTAGTGCCTGTAGCCCAATTGTTCCCAACGAATTCCCAACCAAAAAACTATTTTGGGAGAAGCATAAAAGGCTTTAATGAGAAGGCCTAAAGGAGTGGAGAAGAGAGAGAAAGATCATTATGTTGAGATTATCCCTGACCAGGTCTGAAGATACTTGTGCTTCCAGCACTTCCTCCATTTACAGGAAACCATTGTTTCCTTGTGTTATGATGTCTTTATACTACTTGAGATATCATGGAGTAAGTCATGGGTAGAGTTTGTTGAAAGCTTGAGACTGGACGAATCCAGAGGACGGTTCCGCTTGGAGCCTGCGAAAGGATGACTCAGGTGAAATCATTCCTTTCTGTACTTTAGTTATCTATAATAAAAGAAACACTTGTCTTGTTCCTGATATAAATCTTCTTCATGTTTATGATATCAATGTTATGATTCACATATGAATGGTTGTTTTAATTTTATAACTAACTACCTTTCAATATGTTATGAAGATGATTTCTTTATGATGATTAGTCCATATACTGCCATGCTCTCTTGAATTGATTGTTTTGCAGGTTGAAGGATTAAAAGAGACTCTAAGAGGGTTTGGACCCTGGCTGGATCTTCCCAAATGAAGGACCCCCAGGTGCACCCCTCATTGTAGAGTTTGTTTATATTAGCATCATGGCTATGTGGAATGTGTGCTTTTCTCTATAGATAACGTCGAATTTGCTAGGGTATCAACCCAAGACCCTAGGGGAATTTATCCCTTAACAAAATTGGCGACTCCACTGGGGACAACAGTATTGTTGTTCCTAGTTTGGGTTTATTCAAGCCAATCAAGGCTCAGCTGTCTATTTGCTTGTTGTTACTGTGTAGTCTGTTCCTGTAGGAACTTGAATTGTAAGTTTGATCAGTTTCTTCATATTGTTTCTTGATTTTTCTTGTAATCTTTTATATGCGCTTTTTTTCCAGTTTACATAGGCGTATATACGCAGGTTTTCTTAAGTAAACCCATGTATACACATGTTTCCTTAGGCTGAATAGCATATACATGTAGCTGTGCACTAACACAGTCGCGTATACCCTAAAATTTTCAAGATTTTTCAAATATTTTTGTTTCTGAAGATCTATCTGCTGGTCTTAATCAATCCTGAATAGTTACCTTTCTGTGTCAGTGTTTATTTTTACAGCAAGTATATGATTTCAAATTCTCTCTGATTGTGGAAAGTGTTGGTCTTATTTGTTTTGTTGCAAGCGTCATCATTTTTGTTTAAGCACACAAGATTTCTTGCTAGGAATCTTGGCTGCTCTGTTTTTCTAGGGCAGAAAGGTTGATTTCAATCTTTGTGTCAAATCTTGTTTTGGTGACTTTTTTGTTTGCATGTCAAAACTATATCTTTGTGACCATTTTCTTTTCATACTTTCCAAAAGTTGTTGATTCACACTTTCTTGAAAGTTGTCTTTTCAATCTTTTGGTTTTTATTGCCAAGCTCTTGTTGCTACATTTTCATTATGAAGAGCATTTTGAAACACATTTTTTGTTGATTTTTCACCCGTTTTGTGTTCTCAACTTACAAAGTGTTTTGTTACCTATTCTTCAATCATAAAGTTTCAATCTTGTTTAGAGCACTTTTGAAAAATCACTTTTGTTTTTTCTTTTGAAGAAAACTTCTTGAAAACTTGGTTTTTCTTTCTTGAACTTTGTTTTGATTTAGTTTCTTTTTTTCGAGTGAAAGTGCGTTTTTGTTTGTCTTGAAACTTGCTTTTAGTGTTTGGACGAAAATGAGCATTAGCAACTTATATTTTATCTAAACATCTTAAGTGGAAAATTAAAATTGATAAACAAGTTACTTTCATTTCTTGATTTAGAGTAGTCTTAAGTTTTGCATCAGCATGTACCCATTGCATTAGGATAGATTTGTGCATCTTTTTAGGACATCCATAGTTTTGTTAATTTTGTGAGTGTGAAGCTTGAGTAAAAGAAAAGAAAAGAAAATTTTGTTGCTTTCTTTGAAGTTCCTCTGAACCTAGTAGAAATTTCTTTCATCGAAGAACAAAACGAGGGCATTTGCATATAGTTTGGTTTTTATTAATTTCTTTTGCGTCAAAACACCACAAGTTTCATTTCCACTTATCCCTTGACTTAAAGAACAACCCATTTAAAAACAAGCACTAATTAAAATACACTAAAACCTTTTTATAATTGTCAAGTTAGACACACCAACAAGTTTTAGGATATTTTAGGGCCTTGGATTAGGTGAGTGGAGAGAAAACTCTCCAAGGCCATTTAAACTATCAAACACAGGAGTCTGAATAGTGAGTGCAAATCCAATAGCGTTAGGGCGACCAGGAAAGCTTTGGATCTGGGAGTTAAGCACGAGGGTTTTTGAAGATAAGGAAGAGAGATACCCCCTCTCCTACTTGTCAGATTTTGCCTCAAGATTGTTCTGCCTAGCTTCTAACACGAGTTGGTAACCTTAGTTGCTTCTCCTAGGGATCTACATAGGTGGCTGCAGAGGGGAATCCCGTGGTACCTGAGGTTGATGTTGTATCACTCTCAACGGTACTACTGGAGGGCACCGTTGTGAAGCTTGGGGGCTTGCATCGGTGCAGGCTGTTGTTAGGAGGTCAGCGTACCTTCCTCTATTACCTTCGCTGGTAGGACTGGGCCGTCATTATCCCAGACTATCTTCGGAAGGCCCCTTACTTCACTTTCTTGTATTTTGGTGTCCAGTCCTCATCACCTAGAGCGAAAATACTTGGAAGTTGTTTGACTCACTGATATCTTTTAGGGACTTTTTAGTGTGTACTCTGTGCTCTTAGTTGGCCTAGCTTTCATTTTTTCTTGAGTCTTTAATTAGATCTTAATAAAAAATTCAAAGTGGTTGACTAATCACCTAGATGGTCTCAAATACTTCGTGGTCTTTCACCACCAAGTTTAGAGCCTTCTCCTAGAACGCGCAAGGTAATACTGCCGCCTGTGGCAGCTAACGCATCAGGGGTTGATCCTCCTCTCGGGGGCATTAGTGTTCAACATAGGCCTGGTACTTCCATAGAATTAGAGAGGAACACTCCAGTTCTTTCTCGAGTTCTCTTTCAATCGGAAGATAACATTAAGGTAGAAGAATTCAAAAAGTAGTTAGCGGCTCCGAACTCTCCTCTACCATCTAGCTATCCAGAAGTATTACAATACATTGGGGCTCGAACGCATAGACTGTCAAGTCCAGGTCACATTACGCACTTACCATCGATGGCCACTGCTGGAAGCATGTCTTCTACCACAAGTGCTACAACCATGTAGACTCCAACATCAGTACAAGGGGGAGGAACTATTTCCATCCCCTCTGCTTCTTTATTTAGGTCTTTTGCCAGCACATCCTTAGTTGGGTCTACCTCCATTCCTTCTATGAGTGGAAATTCCCAAGCCAATGCTTTTAGTTCTAGATTCTTCCCCTTTGGCACCCATTCACAGGGTATTCCATCAGTTCCATTTAGTGCCTCCACATCCATGATGGGTGGATTGGCTTCATTTCAGTGTTTTCCTTTTGGAAGTGGTCATATACCACATTCCAACCCAACAATAGGATCTAGGCCTGTTTCTTTTATAGGACAAAGCAACAATCCTTTTCAAGGTTGGACTAACCCTGCGGTTAGTGGCATGGGAACTAAGAATCCGTTTTTCGGCCAACAAGGGAATAGGCCATACTCCACAGTTAGTTCGTTTCAAAGTATTCCTCCCTTAGCTTCTACTTGGAATCCTTATCAAGGGTTATCGACTCCTTATAATCCTTTAGGAGGGAGCTTTGCCGGTTATGGAGGTTTTTCGGTTAGAGTTGGTCAAACTCTGAGTTTTGTTGGATCACAAGGTTCACCTTTTGGTTCAGCTGGTTCGACTGGTTACTTTGGGTAGCCTGGTGCCTTCCAAAATCTAGGCCAGTCTTTTCAGAACTTTGGGAGCTCTGCCTAGTCTGGGTGGAATCCCCAAGGTCCTCCTAGGCTTCCTTTTCTGGCAACATTGAACTTGCTAGATCTCATGAAATTAACAAACGATCCAATCAAATACAATCCGGCCTAGCCTCTGGTCCCAACCAAACTCCCTTCGGACATTCTAAAGTTCGAGGGGAAGGGCGGTGAAGACCCAGGCGACCATGTAACCACATTCCATTTATGGTGCTCATCAAACTCTCTTAATGATGACTCGATTAGGTTGAGACTTTTTCAACGCACCTTGACTGGTAATGTGGCCAAGTTGTATATAGAGTTGCCAGGGGGCAGCTTTACATCTTTCGCCAACTTAGCTAATATTTTCTTAAATCATTTCTAGTTACATGTCCGTTATGATGCTGAAACTGAACTTCTGGCCAATTTTCGTCAGGATACGGCAACTCACATTTTTGATCATATTTAGGAATGGAGACAAAGAAAGAGGCTCATTAAAGCCGGAATTCCTATGAAATATCATCTCGAATGGTTTTTGAAATCTTTATAACCCGAAATCTCTAAGGATGTCTCCCTGTCCGGAGTCTATTATGAGGAGCAAGCTATTTTTAGAGCCCAGCAACTAGAATTGATTTATTCTCAGTCTGGGATCCTACAAAAAAGTTTGCCTGTTTCTCACTAGACTAAGGTTGATATAGCCAAGTCGAAGCCAGGTCCCCATTCAGATGTATCGTTGGATCGATAGACACAAATGCAGTGAACCTGTTAAACCAATTGCAACAGTTGTCTTTACAAACTGCTTCTAACAACCAGGTCACATCGTTTAACCCTTTGTCTTCCCAACCCTCTTCGGTTAATGCCGTCCAATCTGCCAACCCCAATGGAAATCAAAATCCTAATGGGAAAAAGAAAGGACAAGGTAATAACGCTGATGGTGGTATAATGAGTCTAGAAGGAAAGTCAACTTTCCGTGTAAGTTATGTAGTGGAGACCATTTAACTCATCTCTGCCCAAAGATTCAAGATGCTTAGTGCTTGTTAGGGTAGCAAGGGACTTCTAGTTCTCACGCTGTGTTAACCAACCCTTTTCCCCAAAGGTAAAAACTGCTTACTAGCGCAAATTCAAATCCTAGTACCTCTGC
Organism: Pinus taeda; assembly: GCA_000404065.3. Taxonomy (NCBI): domain Eukaryota; kingdom Viridiplantae; phylum Streptophyta; class Pinopsida; order Pinales; family Pinaceae; genus Pinus; species Pinus taeda. Next base: position 23,848 of record APFE031493609.1, on the reverse strand, counting down.
AGGGGGCAACCAAGGAGGGGAAAAATCATCAGATGTTTTCATGATGGGTTCTAATGTCCATGTGGCCACTTGGTCGCGTGATTATGGTGAAGCTGAAACATCCAAGGGAAAAACTGCTCCCGGAAGTATCGACCTTCATATTGAGCGACCCCTTGTAGAGACAATACCACGGATACCGAAAGGTTCCACTAAATGCATGACTATCAATCCAAATTCTAGGGTCGCCCATATTTACTCCATTGTTGAGGATCTGGCTCAGATTCCGTGCGCCATGTTCACTTTAGAGGTTCTTCAGTTGTGTCCAGCTCAACGAAGTGCTTTACTTTCGGTGATAGGGGCAGTTGATCCAACTAACTCTTTAGTGCTCACTTTCGACATGTTAAATGTCAAAAAGTGACTCCCTCATCGTATGGCTTTTAAAATAAAGTCTACATACAGGAAAATTAACATTTTTCGTACCGTTATTGATGAAGGAGCTTCCACATGCGTCATGTTGATGTCATGCTGGAAGGCCATTGGATCACCTTCAGCTGTTCCTTCACCTACCCTCCTACTTGCATTTGATGGGAATTCTCATAAGCCGCAAGGGATTATCCCATCCTTTCCCATATGTGTTGGGGGGAAGGTTGTCAATATCGAAGTAGAAGTCATGGATGCTAACCTAGACTACAATCTCCTCTTAGGAAGGAACTAGGTATATGAAATGGACGTCGTTGTTTTGATTCTATTTCGTGTCATTTGCTTTCCTCATGAAGGGAAAATCGTTAAGGTTGATCAATTGGATTATTGTCCAGTTGATCTTCAAACAACTTCGGACTCTACTATTCCTTTAGTGGATAACCCTCATTCACCTACTGAGAATCTAGGAGTTGGGATGTATTCCTCATTGACAGGTACCTTTGATTTTCCCTCTCCTATCGCTAGAATCAATGTCGTTTCATCATCCAAGGAGTCGTCACAGGTAGAGTTCTTCCGAACTCATCATTTTTCAGACCCTTGGACCTTACCTTCACCTACGACCACATTAGTTGAAGGAAAAGTGGGTGGAATGGCATTTCCTATGTCTACAACAGAGCTTATATATCAGTCTATTGTTAACTCTGCAGATAACCATTATACTCCTTTCGCTGAGGAGGAGTTAGATGGTGATGTGGCCCCAACCTGGACCCTTGATTCTACCTCTGCTATGGACTACTTAGATATGGTTTTATCATCTGAAAAAGCAATCGTAGAAGTAATGATGGGTGTAGATTGACCTTGGGAAGACTTACACCATCGTTCATATTTTCTTCCTCCATTGCAGGAAGTAGAATCTAGGTTCTCCGAGTTGTTTACTAGGGATGTTTGTATGGTATCAAACCCTTTGGCTCCAGCACACTTTCGTGCCGAAGGTAATATGTCGGTAATTTCAAAGAAAATATCTATAAACATCTCTAGGAACCCTAATGTGATCGAGAATCTCTTCATCAGTGCTGAATGTTCCCTTGAAGAAATTCAAGTTTACACTGACCCTTTTAAGGAATTTTGAGATGTATTCACTTGGTCTTATGAAGAAATGCTTGGCATTGATCCATCCATAGCTCAACATGAGATCAAGACGTATGAAAATTCCAAACCGGTTCGTCAAAGGCTTCGACTGGTTAATCCTAGGAAAGCAATAGCCATTAAAGCTGATGTAGAGAAGCTGCTCAAGTCGAGTTTCATATACCTTGTTCCTCTTACCGATTGGGTTTCTAATCCAGTCCCTGTGGATAAAAAGCAAGGAACAATCTGAGTATGCATTTATTTTAGGGACCTAAACAAGGCTTGCCCCAAAGATAATTACCCCACGGTACCTTCATAATTAAATGAGTTTTAGAAAAAGGGGCGTTTGAGTTAATCGATTTTGAAGGAAACAAGTTGGTAGAGCCTCGCAATGGGCTCTACCTCAAGAAGTACTTTGCTTAAGTAGCAGCTAGGCAATGGCTTCTTTGTACATTTTGTATATTTGTACATATCTCATCGAGAGTTTATGATATCGACACTTTTTGGTCTGTTGTGCCAGGTGTTGATGGATGACTTGGTCTATTTTGGATTCACTGATGGTACTAGTCAGCACACTCGGAACCTCGCTTCCACAGCTTGGGTACTCTTCTATCCAACTGGTCAGTTGATGGTATCAAGGGGAGTATGCATTGGTCCCGCTTCAAATAATATGGCTGAGTATACTGCCATCATTAATTTACTATTCGAAGCAATTTCTTATGAAATCGATTCGTTGGTAGTTTATCTTGATTCACAATTGATAGTGTCACAATTGAATAACATTTATCAGGTAAGGGATCCATGTTTATATTGCCAGTATTTAAGGGTGATGTTCTTGCAAAGATCATTTACTTATATTAATTATTTGCACATTCCAAGATCTCATAATTGGTTAGCTGATTCTATCGCTAATCAAGCATTAGACTGGCACATCAATCATTCATCACAACAAAATCAAGCATCAAAAAGTCAAACTGTATATCTATATCTATTATATAATTATATATTATATATATATATATCATATAAATTAATATATATATATATATATATTATAATATATATATATATATATATAATATTATTTATATAAATCTCAATTACATAAGTGTGTCCAAAATAATATACAAAATTGGGACTCAAATGCCCATAATCATATCCAGTACATCTAATGCCTCGGCTTAGGATGCGCAGCTAAGTAGGCAACTACTGCATTGGCTACATGATTAAGAGTGCGAACCCAGTCTTGTGGCATGCCAACCACATGACGCTACATCTCTATAGGGATATCCTCTACGGCCTCCATCGGTACTCAGTGAGTTAGTCTCACAAAATGCCGCTGAACTGTGTAGAAGTTGCTCTGCGTCTATAGCCACCTCTTCAACCCCTCGGCCGTGACATATATGCTGTGGGAACCCATCTGGGCGCACCGGCCCAATATCTGGAACATGATCATCATATTAGTCATTTGAATCCTATCAAAAATATTTTTCAAAATTCATTGTTATATTTGAAAAATAAAAAAAAAATCATAAAATCAAAAACACTTACCTATGTCGCCCCATGTTGCGGTCGGTGGTAATACTAGATCGGGATCTCCTCAGAATTCCAATCCAATATAAGGGTAGTCATCTACGGCAATGATCTGTTGCTCCCACCAGGAGAAGAAGTCATCATCGAATGCAGTCCGTTGGATGTCCCCACCTCCTAGATGTTTCATCAAGTCAGCCCACCTGCCCATGCATGGATCTCGTGGGGTGCTGATTGAAACTGGTATCTAGGATGAAGTGCAGGGACCCTCTCAAAGAAGAAAGAACACAAAATGGTTCCATATCCAAAGTTTTTGGTCTTCCCTTTCTTGATAGAGGTAAGCTGGCTTTTCAGGTTGGCCAGAAGAGGAGTACACCAGTCAAATACGGTGGTCAAACAATCTACCGCCAATCTCATGGTTAGCCGTGATGCGTGGTGCAAAGAAGCTGATCCGTTCACTCTAGCTATGGTAAACATGATTATCCTCAGCGATAAACTCTTCACATGTTTGATTGGAATCTGACTTCCAATCTTTTCTGGATGTCCTAGGCAATATATATGTACGTAGTCCTTGATCGAGAGACTGCCTCGTGACCTTCCCCTAGAATGTACTACCTCTCCCCTTCGGGAAAGGCCTGTGAAGAAATAAATGTCTTCCACTTCTATCCTGAGTGGCATCTGGTTAATCATAAACGAATCATCCTCGATGCTCCAGTAGTGAATAAGCATTTCGAGCAGGCAAGTGTTTGCTTTCATATTTGGCATTTTAAAGAACTTTAGCAAACCGCATCCCCGTAAGGCATCCAAAGCATTAGGATTGTTCATAACCTCATCATCCACTGAGGTATGCTCTCTTTCTCGCCAAGTGAGTGGCATCCTGAAGAAAAAATGAATTTAGAATGTTAGTTTTTTTTTGTTTGAAATGTTCGTGGCATATACACAGGTCCATTTTACACACAGTTGCATATAGGGCCTGCGTATACACAGGTTTCATATATCCAACCCGCGTATAAGCCGCGGCAAAATTTTTGACAAAAATTCAATGGTAAAACTTAAATTAAAGATTCTAAAACTAGTCACAATTAAATGCAAGACAAGTCTAAGGGTTACTTGGTGAGTTTGGAAGAATCTGAATGGTTGAATTCAGCGTATTGACAAGTTTGCTCCTTTTTGCTCGACTCCTTTGCTCTCAAAATCAAATGATGAAAATGGTGAGTCCAAAAACTATTTTATAGGATTTGAAAATGTAAATTTTTTTCAAAACTTGATTTTGTTTGGTCTCAGGTAACGTTTAACTCAGGAGCTTGGAATGTCGAGAATGGTTTGATTTTCAGGACATTTTGGACGTTTTTTCGACAGTTTCGAGACGGTTCCATGACTGCTGACCCGTCATGGCAGGTATCATTTTCTCACTAGAATATAGGTTAGGGAAGCCATTTTTCCGTTGCATTATGCATACTACCCTCCATTTGTCGATACACTTGCCATAGGGTCGATCCCATCATGTTATGGTTCGTAAACCACCTTCACTCGCCAATTTTTAAATCATGACACGATGGTAGAGCCATCCTTTTCATGGGCATCGTAGTTAGCACCTCACTGACATTTGTTGCCCATGCTGCTTTGATCTGAGTAGGTTCGGGAGTCCTCTGCAGCCCCACCATGACTTATGTGATGAAGACTCATTCCTCTTTGCTTCTTCCCTTTGTTCTGGCCTTATACCCTAAAGGCTCCTTTGTGTAGAGTTGTACTATTGCATTGCATTTTGACCACTTGCACCTTTTGGCCTTGAGCCGGGTTCACTTGGACTCGTTTTTAAGCCAACTTTTGACCATGATAACTGCAAAATCAAACTTGCATGCCCTTGACTTCTGCAACTTGACACACCTCGACCCGTGGAAGGAACACACCTTTGAGTGCCTTTGACCAGTTTTCACCTCCCTGCATTGAGCATAGGATTGTTCCAATCCTAGGAACTAGATCATTTGCTTCACCAACACTCATTCTTTCCACTGTACTATAGCATTCTTTTATTCTTTTTCCAGCTTAAAGAAAAAGAAAAAAATAATATATATTCAAAAAAGAGTGGGAATGGGACAATATTTTCATTTATTGTTGGCAGCTAGAGTCAATCATCTCGCCCTTGAACAAAGCACTCAAAACAAAGTCTCCTTCATTTGGGTAGGATTTAGTTTGATTTAGGTATGCCTTAACCTTGTTATTGAGTCAGTTCTCCCCCGATTGGTTATCTCTTCCAATCATATGGAGGGTTCATTCATGCCTCCTGCACGACGAACTTATATAGAGTCATCATATGCTGCCACATAGTCACATTGAGTCGTGCTTTTGTTCAAGGGAAGTTAGCCTGAGTCAGCCTCTTTGCAGTGTCTCTTGACTCATTTTTTAGTCGGCCATCCCTGGTTGTCAGTATCTTGTCTATCATCACATCAGCTATATTGGTCCTTTACTCGTGCCGGTTTGAGAAGGTCCCCATTGACTTCTTGCTGGCAAGTCTTGTCCTTATCGACGACGACATCTTTCTCTGAGGACAGGCCTAGAGCTGCACCCTAGCCCTATTTTCATTATTGATAGCTCACCTTGTGCTCAGCATCGATCAGTATCATGGGTCTTTGACTGAGTGGTTTCCCTTGTGTTTGACATCAACTTACATTATCATACATTGGGATTCGTGCAGTACCTTGGTTTCCATTTGACCTTACTGGTGGATACCTTGCCTCTATGTCAGCTTTCATTATTGGTTGGTTCAGAGTGTTTCTGTGCCCTAGCCACATCTTGTGTACGCTGGAAATGTGCTTCGGTCGGGTTACTACATTTTTTTTTTTTCATCTGATTCCTTCCACATTATTGGCCTACGGATTACACTTGTACTAGATTGATGAAGGATGCCTTAATGCCTTCCTTCTAGCAGATTTTTCCCTATCGACTACAACTCATTGCTCTGGGGCAAAGATCTAGAGTCCATTTGGCAGTACCTTGGGGTTTGCAGTCATTAGTGGCAGATCCTTCGCTATCGACAGTGGGAAACCATCATTGTCTCCTAATTGATATATTCTTATAGGTGTTCGACTTCATTTCATCTATTCACACTTGTTAGATTGTATTGGGTACCTTGACGATCATTATCATTATCGGTGAGTAGTCTCGCGTTTGTTAACAGTATACATCAATGACCGGTAATCAAAATATTTCTCACATGGTCCAATTTAGATTATTTATTCCCATGGTGTAGAAATGTACCACGGTGGTCGGTGAAGACCTTAGGTTGTATCAGCATTCATTGGTGCACTTGACAGTTGCTTCAGTTGCTACTAGTTGATACCATTCCACCTTATATGTTGCAGTCATTCATGGCAACATTCTATATGTTGGCACCTGAGTTTGTAGTGTAGTACCATCTTACTCCATCATGTTCATTTGGTACTTTTTGGGATCCGCTTCATCCTTCAGCATCATTGACATTCTTATATGTGATATTCAGACATGTACTTGTTTGATCATGATCAGGTGATCCATTATGTATTTTCTAGTCTTTTATACTTGTATACTTAGTGGATCCACTTGTACTTGATATGCGGACATGCTTTACCTTTTCTAAGCATGGGTATGCCCGCCTCAGACAGTGTTTCTTTCTGATCTCCTTTTGTGGCGTGGCAGGCTGAACTCTAGTGCAGTCCTTCTCAGTTTTTGACAGATTTCCTCTCCATGTACTTGCTTAATACATTTTTGCCATCATGTACCCCTTCTAACCTCATATTTTAGGGGGCATCTGTTATAGCTCCAAATCTCACTCTTGATATTTATGATGCTACACTCATGGCCTAGGGTAACCTCTCCTTCCAGACCTGGTCCAAAAAATTTTAAAAATAGTGTTTTACTCCCTATATGCGACATTGCCCTGAGCGAAATGCGTGTGTATGTAGGTCTGTGTATGCCCAACCCACGTATATGTCTTAAAACACTTAAAAAAATTTAAATCTCCTTAATTTTAGGTGGAGATCACATGTTTCACTTGTTGATTACCTATTAATGCCCGTAAATCAACTGTTCAGAACGAATTCCCAGCTAAAAAACTACTTTGAGAAAAGTATAAAAGGCTTCAATGGGAAGGCCTAAAGGAGGGAAGAAGAGAGAGAAAGATCACTCTGCTGAGATTATCCCTGACTAGGTCTGAAGATCCTTGTGCTTCCAGCACTTCCCCCATTTATAGGAAACCCTTGTTTCCTTATGTTATGATGTCTTTCTACTACTTGAGATATCATGGAGCAAGTCATGGAAGGAGTTTGTTGAAGGCTTGAGACTGGACGAATCTGGAGGACGGTTCTGCTTGGAGCCTGCGAAAGTAAAACTCAGGTGAAATCATTCCTTTTTTATTTTAGTTATCTATAATAAAAGAAACACTTGTCTTGTTCTTGATATAAATCTTCTTCATGTTTATGATATCAATGTTATGATTCACATATGAATGGTTGTTTTAAGTGTATAACTAACTACCTTTCAATATGCTATGAAGATGATTAGTCCATATATTATCGCGCTCTCTTGAATTGATTGTTTTGTAGGTTGAAGGACTAAAAGAGACCTCAAGAGGGTTTGGACCCTGGCTGGATCTTCGCAAACGAAGGACTCCCAGGTGCACCCCTCATCGTAGAGTTTGTTTATATTAGCATCATGGCTGTGTGGAATGTGTGTTTTTATTTATAGATAACCTTCGATCTGCTAGGGTATCAACCCAAGACCCTAGGGGAATTTATCCCTTAACAATACCTCATAAAGTTCCTGATAGATATAATTCACTCATCTTACCTCCTAAATTCCATTCTTTCCTTCACAATTATTACAAGTATCTCCCTAGGTTTGATGGAGAGAATGGCATCACTGCAAAAAAACATATTCAAGGTTTTGAGAATTATCTAGAATTATTTGAAATTGATGAAGATGATGTTATTATTAGGATTTTTGCTCTTTCTTTGCAAAGTATAGTAAAGAGTTGGTTCAAGAATTTACCAAATGCAAGCATCTCAAATTTCCAATAGTTTGTCAAAATTTTCCTTTATAGATGGATAATCAAAGTCAATCTTCTTGTGATCATAGAAGAATATAATCAGTTAAAAAAACAGCCAAATGAAACAATACAACAATTTTCAGATAGATTTAATCAAGCCTATTATTCAATGCCATCAAATATAAGACCTCCCCCTAATTCAGCTCTTTTGCATTGCCCAAGAGCATTTGATCCAGAGATAGAATTTCAGCTAAGAGAAAGAAACCCCTCAACATTGGATCAGATGCAGAACATTGCAGTAGATGTAGAAGTTAATCTGCAAATTAGAAGAGAAAAGTTAAAAGTAGAAGTAGAGGAAAACAACATTGCAGAGGAAAAACTCAACATTTTGATGAAGAAAACAGAGGAAATGATACAGAAGATCACCATGAAAGATGAATTTTTTGCTCAAAATCACCATGACACATTTATTTCACAAAAGCAAAAGGTTGATATTCATGACAAAATTCCTGCTAACTCCAACTACCATAGATCAGAAGATAGATTCATAGAGCAATATGTGGAGAAGCAATATGTTGATCTAATGTGTATGTTTGATGACACTACTTCTTTTAATGATTTGCCTAAATATGATTAGTATGACAATAAGTATGTTCTTCAAATCCAAACTAACTTTACAGAGCAATCAAAATCTAGTTTGGGGAAAAAGGAAATTCAGTTTCAGTAGCTTGAAAACAGTGATCATTTTATCCATATCAGATATGAAAGTGAAGAAGAAAGTGCAGAAAGTTTGGAAATAAGTAAAGCTTCTTTGCCTCTTTGTTTTGAATCATTTCAGTTTTTAAAGGAAATGTGGTATAAAATTTCTAAAGAAAAGGAGGAGCAACTTTTAGAAATCTATGAAGTTCCATTTGAACCTATATGCAATAAGTTGCAGAAATCCTTTCAAGTTCTTTATGATCCAATAGCTGATAGGTTGGATAATGAATGCAATCATAATTTTTCTCCATTAACAGACTATGAGAGTGAAAATCAAAATGATAATAGTTTCACCAGACAGACATTTCAATCAGTAGAAGTATCATCACAAAGCTCATCTGAAAGTCTGCAGGGTGTTAAAGATAGAAGTGACATTTCAATTTCATGGCATGGAAGCCATCCAGAACAAGTGTGCAGTTTCTTAAATCAGTTGAACAATAATGTATATATTTTGGAAGATCCTTTTGTACATTTTTTAGAGCCTACAAAGGAAACCAAGTATTTCCTTATCTTCGCATTGGTTGACAAGGTTATATTTGGCTTTAGAACCTTAGTTTTCATCACAAACAAGCCCAAGCAACAAAATCCATCAATATATATAATGCTTGAGTGGTTGCATTGGTTGTTTCATTTTACCTAACCAGCAGTTAGAAACCTGATTAGAGTAAGTAGGTAGAATTCAGTTTGAATAAATTCAGTTTTTAGCAGTAAGTGTATGTTAGATCAGATTTTAATTTGCAGAAAAGGGTGTATTTTCAGTTCAAAATTTTTAATCACAAAGATTATACAACAGAGCATATACATGTGTGGGATTGGCCCAATGAATCAGGCTACTAGTCAACGATGTTCTTGACATTTCACAAGGAAATGCCATCCCCAAGTGGAGCCACTGTTAGGTTCCTATACCAATAGGAGTCATAATTTTTGAATGATTGAGATTAAACCTGTAATATGTACATACCTTTGCTTACTGCAAATGTTTTCCATATTCAAAAAATTAAAAAATGTAAAGAGGGAATGTCCTAAAATAAAAATCAAAGGACAAAAAGAATAAAAAGGTCGAAAAAGATGAAAAAAATGAACCCCAAAAAAGAAAAGACCAGGAAAGTGTGCTAGTCAAAATGCCACTACTATTTACTCTTTATGCAAAATAAATGATTGTGTGCAGTTTGTAACCTATGCCACAAATCCATGATAGTCAAAATTGTTATAGACATTTTTGGGCACTTCAACCCCAATCATAAATGTCCATAAAATGAGGGCTCCTAAGCCCCTAAAAGTGTTGCTTCACTGCCTAAAGGAATAAGGTCAGCTGATTACATCATCTCCCAGAAGTTCTCCACTAAAAACTGCTCATAAATGGTCAAAACTGGACCATACTAAAAACCCAGTGCAGAGGGTGTGATGCATATCAACCTTCCCAGTGTACAAGGTGTGATGCATACTGAATTGCTCCTCTATAGGGTGTGATGGTCCGGGAATGGACAAATGGCAGGGACAAAAATGCGAGGTGGAAGATCATGGAATCTTCCAGAAGCTTCCCCTCTGACACTTGCCTCTCTATTTTCGACCAGGGATGAGTAAGAGATCATCATTCTCCAAGTGGAAGAAGGAACTATCAGAGAGGGGACACTAATCAAGACCCCAGAAGATGACTCACCTCCCTGTAATCATCTATATATGGATCCCTCATCATAGAGATCCAGGGGCTGGAATTTTGTATCTTATAGAGAAGTGTTGTTGGTTTTCTGGTGCACATTCATAGTGTTGGGTGATCTAAGCTTTACTTGAAGTGAAGAAGGGCTTTCCAGCTAGAGGATGATCCTGGGTGAGAACATATGGTTGTAATCCTCTTGCTACATTTTATCTTATTCAAGTTATTCAAGTTCTCCTCCATATTCTTGCATATTTACTTATATATGCATTTGTATGGTTAACACACATCTGGTCCTGTGCTATTTATGAATATAGATCTTTGTTCTTCGATAGTAGTATGTTGTTGTGATTCGATAGGTGCTCCTTGAAGCTGGGCAGATGAAGAAGAAGTAGAAAAGCTCTATCAGGAAGGAGAGGAAATCAAGTGCAAGACTAAGGTTGGTCTTCTTGGTTCCCCTCTTGTCTATCTTCATAAAGGAAAGCGAAAATAGACTTTACTTGTTTGTTTCTAAGATAGCTACCAGTCTTAGTGGGAATAGCAGCATCTGAATGGACACTATTCCTGGTAACAAAATGAGACTCCACTTCAACCGAAGTTGTGCCACCCATTATTCCTGAGCTAACGATAAAGCCACCAAAGGCAGTAGTACACAAATTGACATTTAATCCTCGTGCCAGAGCAGCACAGCATTATAATATAGTGGAGGATCTGGCCCAATCACCATCTGCTATTTTGACACTTGAGGTACTACGAAATTGCCCCTCCCAAAAGAAGGCTTTATTATCAGCGATAGGTGAGATTGACCCAGCGGATTCCAATCTTGTGGCCTTTGATCACAAACGATATGACCCTCAGTTACCAGCTCAACTAGCTTTTCTTATTCAAGTGAAAGCCCTCAACAAAACTGTTCATTGAACAATTATTGATGACGGGGCATCTACATGTAATATGTCAATGAGTTGCTGGAAAAATTTAGGCTCACCACCCTTGTCGTGATCGTCAACGATGTTAAAAGCATGTGATGGGAAAACATACACTCCATATGGGATTTTAAGTAACTTGCAAGTCGAACTGGGGGGAAAAACAGTAGAAATTGATGTGAAGTTATTGACGGAAACCTTGATTACAACATCCTACTGGGAAGGCCCTGGATATATGCTATGGCTGCCATTGTGTTGACATACTTTAGAAAGATTGCATTTCCCTTCCAAGGAGGAATCACAATCGTTGACCAACAAACATTTCTCCCCAACAATTCACAAGTTATGGGAAGCATTCTGATGATCCATGGAAGCTCTCTGTCGCTTCAAAATATCAGAGTAGGTCTCCTAAAAGACCCTTCCTTAATGGGGACTTTTTGCCTTCCGCCTCCGAGTAAGCTGGCAGAAGTGGCCACAATGGAAACCTGTCCCATGAGATCTTCTACATCAACAAAAATGAAGAAGAAATCAAAACATTTTGATATGTGGATCATCGTGAGGCATTGCCTCCAAGCCCTACCATAGCTACATCATCTGATGATCAATTCAGTGATGTTGTACATTATGTACTGGGGGCATTGGAACCATATCTTTCCTTCATAACCCCTTATGAGTTGTGATCAAAGGTCGCCATGAGGATAGTTCTTTTATTGTGTCAACCTCATTAAAAAATTAAACAAATCCCTTTCCAAATCGAGTCTTTCAAAGATCTCGAAGGTAAACCTTCATTCCAACCACTGAGTTGAATGCAATGAAGCTTGGGGGGCAAGGGTTCAAGCTCATTAAAAAATAAACCCACCACGAGCAGTTTTAGCACATAGTTCAAGCTCGTTAAAAAATAAACATAAGTCATGAGCAAGTGTTTCCCCCAGCGTTTAAGCTCATTAAAAAATGAACCAGTAAATAACCATTGTGAATGCCTTATCGCCAACTTTTGAGCCCTTGTCATGTTCTCATCATCACCTCCACTCTGTTTTTAGCTGATCATTCACCCCCACATGATTGTTTACCCCTTTCAGGAACATCTGTGAAGAGTGATTCTATTAGCCATCCTTGTGACACTACCGTGATTGGAAAATTCCAAATCTTACCTGGAATCAACTGCTACCTGAAACCATCACTCGTTCCTTGAAAACGAGTCTCCTTTAAGCTCTTTTCAACTGACTCGAAAAATATGAAAAGATTGCCGAGCGATTGGCCTCTCTGGCTCATTAAAATTCATCGGAAGTGCTATCCCTCCTCTAGAGTTTAATCTTTTTGGACCTGAGGGATTATTACACAAAAAGATCGAGCGCTTGTCTTGTTCAGCTCGTTAAAGCTATCGAAAATTCATCCCTTTTGTATTATTTTACGCTTTTTCGGACTTAAGGGATTACATGACGAAAAAGAATCGTTGGATTCTCTTTTCTGTTCCTTTCAGACTCTCTAAAATTGAAAGGGGCCGAGTTATCTTTGTCGTTAAACTCGTTAAAACTGAATAGTGACAAACTCGTCCAAATGGACGAGAACGAGTTTCACTGTCGCTAAGCTCGTTAAAATATAGCGACAGGTTTGCCCGAAGGGCGGATTATAGAACAAGCATATGTTATCCTCCTCAAGCTTGACAAAAATAAAGAGGTACTGGTCAGCAATGACTGGGGAAAATTGGGAAGAAAACTTGAAAAAACTTTATTGGTAGCAATTCTCTCTTGAACATGACACTTTCCTTCCGCATCCATGCTAGGTTGGGTTGTTTCATTCACTGGTGATCACCATTGGTCCATCACACAATCCATATTTGGGGTTAACGCTACCAATCCATTGTCAGTGTCACCGATATGTTCAAGAGAAGTCATTCAGACAATTCGCCTGTGTCTCACCCACTACAATATATTCATGCTCCATTCCTTCATGACCGCCACCCTGGACCCTGTATCTTCAGTTTGTTTTCACCTCCAAAATCATTTGCTTCTTTCCATGTCGTTGATGTGGGATTAATTAAGGCCCTCCTGTGATGAGTCACTTCTTGTCGACATCAACTCATTATCCAAGAAGTTGACTTAGGAACAACCCTTTCAGTACTTTGAAGCTTGCATTCCTCAATGGCAAGTTTCTCACTTTCGGCGACAGGTTTACACCAATGGTCTTCGACCGAGAGATTTTACGTGGTGTTCGACGCCAAGTCCTTTTCACACCACGTGAATTGTATTGTAGTACCTTGAGGGTCATTGTCATTATTGGTGATTCCTCTCGTGCCTGTTAACAACTTACATCATTGGCTGGTAATCAAGCGATGTCTTTCCATGTTCAACTCTAGAAAATTTTTCACATGGATCGACTTGTACTCCGAGTAAAGATTGAACGAGTTTTGAAGACCCCTGATCTAGTTTCATCCATTCGGGTTGCGATATATTCAGTAATATAAAGACATCGAGTGTACATCATTGCCGAATAGATGATCATCCAAATCAAAGGATGATGAGTCCAAATCATCAGTCTGCCACACAGACGATTGTCTGTCCTATGTACATGAAAATGAATTTATAAAGCTGAGCATGGGAATGCCTGCCTCAGCTAGATCATGAAATTTTTTTGTCAAAATAATGTATTGTATTGCATCTTATTACAGGTCGCCTCCCAGCTCGAAAAAACTTCGGATCCTCATAGTAAAGCATTTCACCCGACATCAAAAATATTAACGACCTCATGCTTTAGGGGGAAACTGTTATATACATTTTTGGGCACTTCAACCCCAATCATAAATGTCCATAAACTGAGGGCTCATAATTCCCTAAAGGTGTTGCTTCACTGCCTAAAGGGACAAGGTCAGTTGATTACATCATCTCCCAGAAGTTCTCCACTAAAAACTGCTCATAAATGGTCAAAACTGGACCATATTGAAAACCCGGTGCAGAGGGTGCGATGCGTATCATCTTCTTAGTGTAAAAGGTGCAATGCATACTTAATTTCTCCTCTGTAGGGTGCGATGGTCAGGAATGGACAAATGGCAGGGACAAAATACGAGGTGGAAGATCATGGAATCTTCCAGAAGCTTCCCCTCTGACACTTGCCTCTCTGTTTTCGAACAGGGATGAGTAAGAGATCATCATTCTCAAAGTGGAAGCAGGAACTATCAGAGAGAGGACACTAATCAAGACCCCAGAAGATGACTCACCTCCCTGTAATCATCTATATATGGATCCCTCATCACAGAGATCTAGAGGCTGGAATTTTGTATCTTATAGATAAGTGTTGTTGGTTTTCTGGTGTACATTCATAGTGTTGGGTGATCTAAGCTTTGCTTGAGGTGAAGAAGGGCTTTCTAGCTGGAGGGTGATGCTGGGTCAGAACATATGGTTGTAATCCTCTTGCTACTTTTCATCTTAATAAAGTTATTCTAGTTTTCCTCCATATTCTTGTGTACTTGTTTATATATGCATTTGTATGGTTAACACACATCTGGTCATGTGTTATTGTGAATATAGATCTTTGTTCTTCGATAGTAGTATGTTGTTGTGATTCCACAGGTGCTCTTTGAAGCTGGGCAGACAAAGCAAAAGCGGCAAAGCTCTATAAGGAAGGAGAGGAAATCAAGCGCAAGACTAAGGTTGGTCTCCTTGGTCCCCCTCTTGTCTATTTTCATAAAGGAAAACAAAAGTAGACTTTACTTGTTTGTTTCTAAGATAGCCACCCATCTTAGTGGGAATAGCATCATCCGAGTGGACATTATTCCCGGTAATAGTGGCGGAAGCATTTAATAAAATATTGGAGAGTGTGCTCATGAAGTTTTACAATGCTCAAATAAATGACTGGGACATTCGCGTACCCGCAATGCTATGGGCTTATAGAACGACTTGCAAGAAGTTGATTGGACAAATGTCGTTCAGACTAGTTTACGGTGCGGAAGTTGTGATGCCAATGGAGTACATTGTACCTAGTCTACGCATAACGGCATTCACAGGAATGGTGGATCGTAGAGCCTTGGAAGAAAGGCCCATGCAACTAATGGAACTTGAGGAGGATAGATTTCTAGCTGGATTTCATCAACAAGTTCAAAAGTAGTGCAAAAGGCATGGCATGATTGGCACATCAAATTGCGCACCTTCAAGGTAAATGATCTGGTTTTGTTATATGACAACAAGATTGATAAATTTCCAGGGAAATTTAGGATACATTGGCTGGGGCCCTATGTCATCAAGGAGATTACCGATGGTGGAGTAGTTAAGTTGGTGAAATTGAATGGAGAACCATTCCCAGGATGGGTGAGTGGCATTTGATTGAAGCCATACACCGATGATCTGGCTAGATGACTACATGATGGCAGCATAGTCTTAGTGCTCTAGGCAACTGAAAGGAGGTGTGGGACTATAAACTCCACTTCCCGGGTTTGGGAGCTGCGCGATTGGGGAACTGCAAGGAATGAATGAATGTCGCAGTGTGACATTGTCAACAGACACACACAGCGAGCTGCGCTATCCAAGAAGGTACCGCGTAGGGTAGCTAGAAAATGACCATTATGGTCGCTGTTCATGGCTTGATAGTGGGAAAACATCCAAATGGAGAGGGGGGTGACATTTAAGTCGGAATTTAAGGGCAAGATCTGTGAAAATATGCAGCCAATCCAACATTTATGAACGAGTTATGGGGGAATGGTTGGATTTGAATTCCAAAATGCCTATAAATTATAGGTGGCTGCCCAGAGAAAAACACTTGGCATTTTGAGAATTGAGGTATTAAGTTTTCAAGTGCTTATGAACCTTGAGATCTTTGAAGCGTTGATAGCAAGTTCAGTGTTTGAGAAGTTGCCCATGGAGATGCAGGTGTTGTTTTCTAGCATTATGTTGGCGCCCACAGAAACCGTGAGTGCAGGAGAAGCAATGGAAACTAAAGGAACTACCCTGGAGGTACTAATGGCAGCTAAGGGAGCTACCCTGGAGGTTGAAAGCATCGAAGTACTACTAGAAGTGCCTAAATCACCAAGGACACCTAGGTCAAGGCCTACGCTGACCAAGGAGGGTCAAAAATCAAAGAAGGATAAGCAGAAAGCACAACAACCAGTGCGCGCATCACCCAGAAAGCACCCACAGATGGGAAAGCCCACCACGTAGGAGAAGGACAAGGTGATTGACCTGGAACCTGAAGTAGATGTTGAAGAATTCCATGTGGGCACGGATGACATTGATATGGAGGGGCGGAGGACATTGATGTGGAGGGGTCTGACCCCATTTCTAAACTTCCTGAGTGCATTCCTCCACGTAGAGGCATGTAGGTCTGTCCCAGAGCTAGACATTTTCGATGATGTGCCAGTAGATGTGTGGATTCGGAAGCTTGTTGCCAGAGTACACAACACTAGAACCAAGTTGGGGAAGGTTTAGTTTGATCTGAACTTCAAGATTACAGAACTATAATTGAAGGTTGTTGGCTTGTAAGGGCCTAACCCAGTTTCAGAGGTTATTTAGCCAAACAAATCCCTCTACTATTGGCCCTTTTGGCAACAATCCACAGAGCGTGGACTGAGGTCTCACCTGATTAGTATGGGAGGGTGCTAGAACAAGGTTTCCACACCCTGGGGATGTCTGATGAGCTTCTGGTGGTCCGCGATTTGACCCTGTTGCACATCGCTACACGCATCTATTACTCCTTCACAACCTGCGATGTTGCCTTCGTGCAACCCTACTTGGGGCGTGATCCATATTGTACCCAAGTTCCTTACTATTTAACCTATTATTACTCGATTACTTAACTTATCTGTGTAAGATTAGTGATAATTAATAGTATATCCAACAATCATATAAGTGCACGCCATAAACAGGACATTATAAATATATAGAATTCAATACACAAGCAGATGCAGAGAATTTGGAATCAACTTCTCTTTATTATTCTTTGTTCAAGGTTACAGACTTGACATGGCCTTGTGCACTCAGCTGGAGGGGTCCACGTACTCAGTTGCGGACTCTACTAGGCCTCTGTGCACTCAGCTGCAAAGCCTCTTTCTACTACTACAACCCAATACACTTAGACTCTTACTCTATATTTTGTCTCCAATTCACTCATTCCTTCGCTATCTTTACAACTTAGAGCCTCACTCTATTTATACAATCCCATGGTTCGTGGACCATGGGTAGGCCAACCTAACATTACATCATATTACAAAACTTAGGGCAGACAACCCTATGACTCAACCTATACTTTGCCCTTTGTGCCCACAATTCGTGGAGTTTTACAATACATCTGACCAAAACTTGGGCTTTGATCCCTAAAACATGTTGTAGGGGGATTCCATGCCCAAGAGGCCCCAAACACTATCATTGTGACTCGTCCCCAAGTCACTTGGTTGGCGCAATGATCTTGGCGCGGAGTCCCTCCAACTGGTCCTGTACTACTCGGAGGTCCGCGGTGCACTGTTCTATGATTTGATGGACTTGCTGCATGTGCTCTTCCGATGCTTATTTGTGAGGATCAAATCCCTGCCTTAGCACGTAGAGCCCCTGCATCTATGTAAGCTTTCCCTCGGTGTCTACCATAATGGTGAAGGCCTCGTCAATCCATGGTTGGATGTGCACTTTGAGAAGTGCCTCCTTCTGTCTTGCGGCATCCACCTGCTCTTTCAGTGCCCTTGCTTGCTGCATCTTTGCAAGCTGTTGAGTGAGGACGACTGTCTGCGTAGTTCCTCTTACATTTTCATACTGCTCTTGAAGCTTATGGGCCTCCGTTTCCAGGTGTTGTATGTTGGGGTCCTCCTGCAAGGATGTGAGGACTCGAAAGGCTTGGTCCAACATACCGGTATAGTCCTGTACTGCCCGTCCAATTTCTTCCAACCCTATTTGGATAGCACTAACGCACTACTCTCTAACTTCTGCAGGAGTGGAAGGCTACGCCTTCAGTTGTAGATCGATAATATTGAGATTCAGCTCCAGCTGCACTCATGTTGTTTCCTCGTGCATGTTTCAAACTCTGCTTCCCAAGAAATGGATCCCCATGTCTCTTGGTAGGTCTGCGGCGATGGATAACTCTGGGACTCGCCAACATGCTTCATCAACTGTCTGCACTAACTACTGGTTTTGTGACACCAGTTCATCACGCTGCAGGCTGAGCTATTCGATGTTGATCTTTTGCTCTCTCATCACCTGAATCGTGCGGCCCTCCTTGGCGTGGAGCTCTGCTGTTATTCCATCTTGCAGTTGGTACAATGTGTCTTAGGGAAGGGCAGCTAAATTAAGGCCAAGTCCCTTGATCCTGCCAACTGCAGCTTTGTCGATCTCATTCTTTGTTGCTAGAACCCCTTCTGGTAGCACTATGGTATTGGCCATCCTTGTGTGTAGCATCTGATCTGTTGCTGATGTGCCTATTGTGCTGTAGGTGGCTATGGTTCCTTCCTATGGGGGGCCGCACCTGTAGTTCTTGTAGCTGCACCCTTAGAGCCCCCAACACAGTCTGCTACTCCGACATGGCTTCTTGGAGTGCTTCCTTGGTGACCTCATGAACTGTCTCGCCAATGTTGTAGGGGTCAGCTTCCGTTAACGTGATCGGGTCGATGGCCAATTTGGAGGCCTTGACCTTCTTTTGTGGACGCGAACTCTCTATGACGCGTAGCCTTTTGAATTGGGTGGAAGTTGTGCCCAAGTCCATGCCTTCTTATGGAAGTTCTATGTCCTCTACCTCCTAACCTGAAGACAATTACTGGCCCACCTCTTCCTGCGTTGTTGTGGCTCCTGTTGTCTATGCTACTACTGCTACTTCGGCGACATTTGCCTACTCCGCGCCTACCTTTGCCGCCTCGGGGATTGCCCTTACCTAAGCTGTCACTTTTTCATTACACCTCTTCTCAGCCAACTGTGTGACGCATAGCTTGGTCTCATCCTTTATTTTCTGTGCTGTTGTCCTATCCAGCTCCGCCAAATCTGAGGTGCGCCACTCGAAAGGCCATGATTCTAACACTGTAAAAATTGCATCATCAATGGCGATGAATGGGAGCTTGGTCCACTACTACACTAGATTATTTTGCGCCATGATGTAAATATTATGCATGTCTACCTTGAAGTCTGCAAAGCTCTGCAGACTATTGTGCACTGTGAGGGATAGGTGCGGCCTCTTATTAATCCACATTCAGACGCTCGCCTCCATGAGCACCCAAAAGATCTTTTTCTCATGAATCTGATTCGTATCCTTGGTAGCCCAGAGCGACGTGTACTTTGCGGCCTCTAGTATGTCATGTTCAATGCTCGGGAACTGATTGTCCTCCGGTAGTTCACCTGCTACCAGCAAAATGGATAAGAGCAACCATGTGTAGTGGAAGGTCTTGCCCTGCTCCTGGGCTTCCTTGCAGTTGATCAAGAATTCCTCACAGAGGAACTTAGCCCAGTTGAATTGGACCCCCTCTGTGCATTGTTTGGCCAATGCAACTACTAGCACTGATACTTCGTCGCTGTGGTATTTTCTCATTACCTTCCCAGCCAGGAGCTAGGTGGTTACGTGCACCCCTTTATCTTTGATGTTGCTGATTACGTAACACCAATTTTTCTTCTTGAGCTTATATTTTTTCTTCATGGCTTACACGAGAGCCAAATCACTACTCTTTCCTGCTATCATCATGGGGTGTTACACAGTAATTTGTCACCGTTTGTCACTGTCCCTATTACCCCTCTCCTGCATCTTGGAGGACTCATTCCGGGACTTGTGAGAAGTGGCAAGACTTGAAACCACTTGCATCATTCACCTCTGAACATGAGCTGCATATGCCCTGAAGACATCTCCTGCACCTTGCCCTTAAAAACAACCCTTTTTACATTAGCATTGGCCCACTGTGTTATGCCTGTGCCAATGGGGAAAATCCTATAAAAGGGGCGCGCCATTAGCGCTCTGTCCCAGAGTCGCAATCGCGCCAACCTTTTTGGGCAAAGTTTTGAACC